>JAOXYD010219762.1:0-19145 GCA_028565735.1 Pinacopodium congolense
TATTTTCTTTAAAATACTCTTACATTGTATTTTAATTTTTTATAAATTATTTTATAACATTTTAAATAAGAAATTAAATATTTTTAAATATTTATAAATTTATAAATTCAATTGGATGTTCATTTTATTCATTAAAAACCAATACAATAATCGAGTTATTTATGATAACTTTTTGAATTGAATTATAATATAAAACAAGTAAGGTTAGCAAAAAAAACATGATGTTTATGGGAGTGAAACCCTTAACCTAGCATTTTATTTTGGTTGCTATAAACCACTTTGCTGTGTACTTAACTGTATTGCAACAATTTCGGTGTTGCCTATTGAAAGCCAAATAATTGCTCACTGTTTCGTTTTCTCTCCTTCAACTATTGCAACGCTTCAGCTTTCATTTCCCTCCCTCTTGAAGCGAGACGCAACATTTTGTTCTCCATCAGAGTCTCTCCAGTAGGTCCTTCTCTTCTTCCACTGCAATCAACTACCTCTTCTAAGACCAGGTCTGCTTCTCTACTATTTGTCTTCATTAGCTTGAACTCTGGTTAGTGATGATCCTTTGCTATCTGTTTCTATATGCGATGGCTCTTTTGTATGATTTTTGTAGTGGCTTTCCCGTATGGAATTCACAAATACTATTGTTCAATGCATGTTGAAGCTTCATACATTTTGTTCATGCGTTGTGTTCCATAGGTTGTTGTTGTTGAACTACCGCACAATGAGTCCATGAGTTGTGTTCCAAATCTGTTTGGAATTTTTATTCCAAATCTGATTGGATTCCCATCTTCAAACCAAGTTCTGTTTGGTTCTATACACATTATTCATTCTATGCATTTGAGCTGCAATTTGTTGTCTTGAACACAGCATTTTGAACCCGCTTTCCTCATAGGTGTTTCTAAGTGTGTTGCTTGCATTGTGAAATGGATGTTACAAACAAAAATACATACTATTTTTTCTTCCAATAATTAGATGCCTTTAGAAAAGTGAATGAGAAAAGTGAACACATTTTTTTTAAGTGGATGTTCCTTATAGATTTTATTCGTTATCCATAATAATTAGATAAGGCTTCTATACCAATCTTCCAAACCACTTTTTTTTTTCTGTTTTGAGAAAGAACAGACACCTTTCAAAAAGTGAATGAGATTAGTATTTATCAAGTCATGTATAGCCGACATGTAAGGCAAATACCATTACCCAACAAACATTTCAAAAACTTCACCTATTTAAAAAATTATAAATGCAATTAGAAAAAACTATATTAATAATCTAGAATATATTTGTAATATTAGCATTATAGAATTATAGAATTAAATATTTTAAAGGCAATAAATATATAAATCAATCAAAATATGATTTATGTCACAATAAAAATATTGTATATTTTTGTTTCTTGGTTATTAACATATTGTATATTGTCTATGCTATTTTGATGAACAGTAAGCTATTCATAGAAAAGGGAGATAGACATTGGATGACTTTTCTAAGATATAGTGATGAATATATGGGTATAATTGATCGTTTTCTTGAAAAGGTATTTTCTAAAGTGACTAATGGGAATGAAATTTCTTGTCCTTACAAGAAGTATTGCAATTATTATTGGCACACAAGAAATATTGTATACAATCATTTAATTGTTGATAGATTCACCCCAGGATATGATGGTTGGGATTTTATTGAGGATGGATCAATTAATGCAAGTATGGATACGGATGATAGTAATGAATTTAATGGAGGGTCAATGTATGATAATATAGATGAATTACTACATGACAACTTCAGAGATATAGATGAAGGCATCAATGGTTGTGCATAAGTTAGTAATAGTCCGAATGCCATTGCTAAGAAGTTCTATAGGTTGGTAGAGGAAGGAAAACAAGAGTTATATCCTGGTTATCAGGTTTTTTTGAAACTTTCTTTCACCATTCGACTATATCTTTTCAAGTGTACCCATGGAATTAGTAATACATCATATACTGATCTTATGGGATTACTTAAAGAGGCCTTTTCCAATACAAAGATTCCTGAGTCTTTTAATGCAACAAAGAAAATTGTGAAGGATTTAGGTCTTCACTGTGAAAAGATACATGCATGTCCCAATGATTGTATTTTATACTGGGGCAATGATGAGAAAGCAACTAGCTATAAAGTGTGTGGTGTATCTAGGTGGAAGAAAAATTGTAGCAGTGAAGATAATAGAAATCATCATATAAGCTCAAAAGTGAGAAAAATTATAACTAAGATATTTAGATAGTTTCCATTAAAACTGAGGTTGCAACATCTTTACATGTGTCCAGAGTTGGGTGAATTCATGAAATGGCATGACAATAGGCATCATAAAGATGGTAATTTAAGGCATCCTGTCGATGCCCAAGCTTGGAAAAGTTTTGACTCATTGTATCCTGATTTTTCATGAGATCCTTGTAATGTCATATTAGCTCTAGCTATTGATGAATTTAATCAATTTCACATAATGAGTGTTTCACACAGTATATGGCCCATAATTTTTGTAAACAACAACTTAGCACCATGGAGATGTCTGAAATTAAAAATTTTGATATTGTCTTCAATTATACCTGGCCCAACTTCTCCTGAAAATGATATTAACATTTATTTGTAGCCATTAATTAAAGAGCTAATAGAGTTGTGTAAGTTTGGGGTAGAGACATATGATGCTTCAACTAATCCATCATTTAAGATGCAAGCAACTTTATTATGTACAATTAATGACTTTCCAGGATATACAATGTTATCTGGATGGAGTACAAAGGGGGAAATGAGCATGCCCTAATTATCATTATGAAACTTGCTCTCAATATTTAACGTATAGTAGGAAGACTTGTTATCTCAACCATCGAAGGTTTTTGGATATAAATAATCCATGGAGGCGTGATAAAAGATCATTAAATGGTGATATAGAGCTAGGAGAGTCAACAATTTCTTTGTCAAGATCTGACGTGTTAGAGCTCATTAATGGGTATAATAATGTTTTTGGGAAGGCTAGAAAACAAAAAACATCAAGTGATAATCCTTGGAGGAAAAGGTCTATACTTTTTGAATTACCTCACTAGAAGTATAATGGGTGCCGACATAATCTTGATATGATGCACATTGAGAAAACATATATGTGACAATGTCATTGGAACTTTGTTAGAGATTATGGATAAGTCAAAAGATCATCTTAATGCACGTCTTGATTTGAGTGAAGTTGGATTAGAAAAGATCTACAGCCTATCAAAGTAGATGACTCTCATGTGTCATTAGCTCGTACTTGTTTTTACATGATCTCAAAAGAGAAAGAAAACTTTTGTTCAGTTTTAAAAAATGTGAAACGGCCACAAGGTTATGCATCAAATATTGCATGATATGTTAATGTTAGTAAGAGAAAAATATCAAGATACAAAAGTCATGATGTTCACATTATTATGCAACATTTACTTCAATTTATTGTTAGAAAAACACTGCCAAAAAAAGTTGTAGTTAATTTGAGAAGGCTAGGTGCTTTTTTCAAAGGGGTATGTAATAATGTCATCAAGCCAGGGGATCTTGAGTATCTAAAAAAGGAAATTGTGGAAATATTATGTCAACTTGAAACAATATTTCTACCTTGTTTCTTTGACATTATGGTCCATATGTTTATTCACTTGCCAAAACAAATCAAATTTGTCAGACCAGTGCAATGTCATTCTATGTACTTTGTTGAGAGCATTTGGGTAGGCTAAAAAGATTTGTTCGTAATAAGAGCCAACCAGAAGGATCTATTATGGAAGGATATTTGGTTGAAGAGTGCGAAAATTTTTGTTATATTTACATGCATCATGATGTGAGGAGGAAATACAATAGACGTATAGAAGACAATGAAAAAGAAAATTTTGTTGAAGTATCATCTTCATTTTTTCCTAAGGTTAGGCATCCTATTGGAGGAAAAGGTCATGGGAAAGTCAAAGAAATCAATTTAGACTTAAATACATTACATCAAGCTCATCAATACATTCTATTTAATTCAAATGGCAAAGACGTTGAGAAGTACATTATGTAAGACACGAATACATTATTTATTCATGTCAAGTTCAATTTATTATTGCCACCATCAAAATTAACCTTTATCTATCTTTTTAGGGAGCATCAAAATTTGAAAGAGACAAATGGTAAAAGAAGTCGGTGGATAAGGCACAAGAGCATTGCAAGGAGTTTTCCCAATGGTTTTAAAATAATGTGATGTCTTTAAATGACATCATAAGTCATATTCGTTGGTTGTCCAAATGCCCCAATAGTGTGACAAAGAAACATTCAGGTTATGTTATTAATGGATACAAGTTCATGACTAAAAAATGGGATGCAAGGTGTAAGAGTCAATATAATGGGGTTTCCGTGAAGGCATTAACTCCAACTTTTGTAAGTTCTAGAGACCAAAATCCAACACTTGGAAATGTGAATTACTATGGTGTAATAGGAGAAATTATTGAAGTAGATTATTGGGGACAATTTAGTGTAGTGTTGTTTAAATGTTATTAATTCAAAGATGAGAAAGATGATTATGGGCTTACTCGAGTAAACTTCAAAAGGTTATGTTATATAGAGGACCCTTTTGTATTAGCCAATCAAGGACATTAAGTGTTTTATATAGCTTATTGTATTGAGCAAGGTTGTTATTATATGGAGAAGAAGGTACCTAGGTATTTGTTTGATGTATCTATGAATGAGAATGAAAATATTGAAGAAACATATTGGAGAGAACCAAATGACTATGGTAATCATTTCTTCAGAAATGATGGTGATATAGACTCTAATTGGTGTAGAGAAGATTTATCTGTCGATATGATTGACAGACCTCCAAGTAGCTTAAATTTTGGAATAGAAAATGATGATGATGAACATAATTCAAACTTTGATGACACTGATTGGGATTAGATGGACATCGATGAATAATTTGGTATAAAAGGTCTTTAATTATTTTTCTTTTTAATTCAAAAAATTTGATTTCCATTATTGTATGTTTCACTATTCTTTATTATAGTCATTTATTTTTCATTAAATGTGTTTACTAACAACATTCTTTATTATTTCAGATCTTTATAATGAAAAAAGGAAAGAAACAAACATGTGCGACTAAGTTCATTGCACCAAGGTCTATGGCAAACTTTGTGAGAAAACAACAGAAGAAGACTCATGCTTATGAACTAAAAGATTTAGCTAAATCTTTTAGTTCATAAGCATGATTTAATAACTATATATATAATTAAGATGATTACTCATGTTCACTACCACCAAGTTTATTAACAACTTCAATAAATGTCTCATGAAGTTTGGATGTCCACCGCATTTAAGGTTTTATTACTGATGCAAATGACAGTGCATTAATAATAGTAACTAGTTCTCTATTTAAAGCTAAGTGATATGATGGAATTTAGATTTGATAAGAATTTCCAACCATGATAAGATTTTATGACAAAGGACATGTCTATTCAAACAAATTTGAAGGGTTTTAAATTTAATATAAAAGTTAAAATTATCATCAGATAATATTTAATTATCATTTGAAAAAGAAACGGAGATGGATTTTGCTACAAATAAAAGTTATTTAATTTTTGTAAAACAAAAATAATTCATAATTTATTATTTTTAAGATGTATATATAATTTAAATGAACTTATTATTTAACAATTTTTGTGATGATATGAATTTTCTTACAGTGGTATCAAAGTTAAATAAATGTCAAAATCTATTAAAAGAAAGGATTACACTCAACTGTTGTCCATAGCAGTTTATTAAATAGTGTTGGGAAACTTAGATATATTGTTGTTGGTTTCTAGTCAAAAAATGGTTGATCCATTAAAGGTACGTTTCTCAGTCATTTTTTATTGGCAAAAGGGTCATTTGAACCCATAAGTTTCGACCAATATTCATGTCAAACCCTAATGTTTTAAAGCGTTCAAAAAGAACTATAACGTTTCAAAAATGTTTAAAAAAACCCTAACATTTCAAAAACATTCAAGAACAACCCTGACCAAACTTCTGTCAAGTCTGACCGTTAAATGCCACGTGACAGTGCCAAGTGGCACACTCTGATTGGTCTACATGTTCTGGGGGTTCTACATGCCGCGTGGCATGTGAGGCCCATAGAAACATGGACCAATCAAAGTTCTCCATGTGTCAATCAGTTAATAGTCTTTAAATATCAACTTGGATGTTATTATACCAAAGGATAGGCATAGTAAGATGGCAAAGTTTAAGTGTAATGTGACGGGAGGTCGAACCACATTTGCCTCTTCTATGTAACAAATGTCTCTTTCAAAATAGCGTCATTTTGACATTAAAGATCAAAACATGTCTGTAGGTTGACATTAAAGATCAACCTGTTTAGTTCAACGTGAAATCTAAATGCCCAACCAGTTGTGCTATCTACAAGATGTTTAATTTAAACATCATAATTTGTATTGAACTTACTGGCGTCTGTTGTAACTAACTGATTGACATATGGTAAACTCTGATTAGTCCACATGTTCTGTAGACCCCACATACCACGTGACATTCGACATGGTAATATTGTGGGGCTGACATTAAAATTTTAAAAATAATATGCCACGTGACATGTGGGACTCACAAAACATGTGGACCAATTAGAGTATGCCATGTGGCAGTTGGTCATATTTGATAGAAATTTGACCAGGATAATTCTTGAACGTTTTTTAAATATTAAGGTCTTTTTTAATGTTTTTGAAACATTAGGGTTCTTTTTAAACATTCTAAAACGTTAGGGTCGGACCTAAATATTGGTTAAAATCTTAGGGTTCAAATGACCCTTTTACCTTTCGAGTGACTAAATCTGAAGAGAAAAAAAAACACAATAAAACCAAATTTGAAACAAAAACATCATAAAATAAAGTAATTGTGTTGTTATTAGGAAAAGCAAAAGTAATGATGCCAAGCAACGGTGAAGGTTACAGGAGAACGGCCATGGAAGAAAGAATCATTTAAAAAGCATGCATGCCCCTGACAGTTTGCCCAATGCATGCACTAGTCAGTCCATGCATACGTCGAAACCTCTGCTTTTCTTTAATAGAAAAACATATATATATATATATATATATGTGTGTGTGTGTGTGTGTGTGTGTGTGAAGGAAATGGCTTATTTAGGCCAGTCAGTCTTTTGCTTTTTAGACTATAACATTGGACGCTAAATTGGACTCACTTGATTTCTTTAATTTGGATTTATATAATAAGGCTTAGTACTATTATGTATTTAATTGCAGTGATCTAATTATTAATTTAAATTAAAAAAATAAAAACTAGAAATAATTTTAATTAATATAAAATAATTATTTAGTTAAATAAGATATTAGAGATGAGTTTTAAAATTTTAATTTTAATTTTAATTAAATTAAACTAATTTGTTAGTAAAATAAGATTGGAAATAAGTTTCTAATTACAATAATATTGGAAATGAGTTTTTGTAATTGAAATAGACTAATTAGTTTAGTTTGATTAAAACTAGAAATAAGTTTTCTAATTAAATCAAACTAATTTATTTAGTTTAATGATAATTAAAAATAAGTTTCTAATTGAACAAAAATTAAAGTTTTTAAATCTTAATAATTAGGAATTAGATTCTAATTAAACCAAAAATTATTCAATTAATTATTTTAATAATAATATGAATTAGAAATAAATTTTTATTAAATTAAAATTATTCGTACATTTAATATAATTAGAAACAAATTTCTAATTAAATTAAAATTCAAAAGATAATTTGATTAGTTTAACTAGAAAGTCATTAATTAAATTAATTGATTTAATTACGTACACTTTATGAGCATGAGTTCACTTTATATGAGACAAAATAATTTTTTGATTTTGTAGTTTCTAAAATTTATGTGTAATCATTTGATTCTTGAAAATTTGTTTTTAGGAAAATCCTTAATTACAGTCTTTTAAGTTTTAAAATAAAAATACAAATTGCAAACTAAACAATACTAAAACCAATAAGACAAGTGCACCTATTGTTTTTATAGTATAGCTTAGGTGAATTTTAGATATCGTCCTACGAGGATCACAACTATCAATACTACTTGTCTCTCTATTATCTAATCTACTCAATTTAGTAATTGATTAATTGAAGTATTAATTAAAAATAAACTAAATAAGTAATTACAAATCACAATCCCAAAGCAATTCATTAAATAATAATGAAATTAACAAAATAAGGACCTAGATGGCGAATCCCCTTATGATGTTAACATGTTCAATGTTTAATCTTGATTCAATGCTTTACCTAATTTACTTAGACCAAAAAATCCCTTAATCGACCTATAATCTCCCTCAAACAATGTAATTCATATCCTCTTAGTTAAGTAATTAGAGTTTCTTTTCAATTAAAACCCCAATTAGATACATTATTTCAATCTATAGATTTATTGTTTTGGCTATGTTTGAATCTACCTCAGAAAATATATGTAAGCCTATCTCTAACACCCCCTACAAGCCTCTTTATTCACGGATTGTTCTATTCATATAAGTAATTTTTCAATCTAAATATATGAAATTAAATAATAAATTTAAATTGCATGTAAAACTTCCATTCCAATACAATTGTATCCATAAATAAACCTAAATAAATATAGGTATTTTTACATTGAATTAAACACTATGCCTTAGGGTTTATCCCATCTAGATCTCATAGAAAACGTGGTTCATAGCTATATGAATAAATACAAAAGCAATTAAGGAAGATAAAGGAATTGAAGAATTCATTCTCATGATATTTTGATCCTTGAATCTTCAATGAAAGTTGCTAAAAATCCTCTTAATCTATCAATGTTTTCTATTCCCTTAAATTCTCCTCTTTCAATTTCTTCAAAAATTTGTAAACTTGGCTTATTTGACTATAAAAAGCCAAAGCTTCGCAAGAAAACCTAAAACGACACTTAAATAGGAGTTAGAGTGAAATTAATCCAATGACCATCAACTATGATAGTTAAGCAGTAATTGTTTATACTAAAGACCATAAATTTCATTATAAAACTAAGTATATAGATACCAAATAAAATTATGTGAAAGATATAGTTATACAAGAAGAAGTGAACATGAAATATATATCTACACAAGATATGGTAGTAGATCCAATGACAAAGCCAATTTTTTGAGATACATATATTGAGCATGTGAAGTTACTAGGCTTAAGTAAATACAAATATTTCTTTACATATATTCATTTACTATAATGTCATATTTAAATGTGAATTTATGATGAATATTATACATTGTATAACACTTGAGTCAGAAAAAATATTTTTTTATATATTTTTTGTGTATGAATTAAAAGTATATAAGACAGATCAAGAGATTGGCCCTTACACATAGACAATTGTCTTTAGTATTTGTTATCACTAAAGATGAAGCAGGTTCAAGGTTAATTATCTAGTGATAATTGAATGTCAGAAAATTAAACCATAAATGTCACCTTAAATGACATGGTTAAGCTAGAAGTAAATTAGTTTAAAGTGATTGAATAATCACTATATATGTCTTTTGTTGCCAGATGTAAGTTTTCAAAATTTTCAAAGTAGATAGGCGAACCCAAGTTAAACTTGTGTGTCTTTGAACTAATATTTGTATGGTATTTATTTGAATGAAAGAAATTCAAGTTAAAAAGAAGTGAGTAAATACTATAACATATGTCTTGTATCATGTGTGCAAAAATGACCAAAAAAGGGTTTAATGTAAGTTCTGTAAGCCTTATGGCATCTAAGAGGGAGTGAATTGGGTGTTTAAATTTTTTCTCTAAACTAACAACCTAAACCAATTTTCAATTATAAGCAATCTCTAAACCAAAATTTAACCTAAATGGAATGTTCTGTCAATTCAAAGTTAATAAATCAAATTCAATTAATTAAACAAAAAATAATAATATGTATAAACTTAAAAGGATAGGGAAAGAAGGATATATAAAGTTTTTTATACTAGTTCAACTAACCAACTTTAGCCTACGTTTACTCTTAACATACTTATTGGATTTTTCACTAACACATATCTTATTTAAAGTGAAGAGTAACCCTTACAACTTCTTCTTAAAGAGAAACCCAACAATCTTCCTTAAGGGGAAAGGATAATCCATCACAATCTTCTTTTAAGTGGGTGAAGAGGAAACCAATACAAAATCTTATTTTCTAGGGGTGAAAAGGAACCCACTAACGAAACCTCAAAATCAATAATTTTAATCTCACAACTAAGCCCTAAAACTAATCCTCAAAATTAATCTTTCTAATATTAAACCAAAGATATATAAATCAACATACTAACTTGATCACATCCAATGTAAAAAGAGGCTCAAAATACAATCAATTAAAAAACAAATGGACTCTTTCTCTTAAACTTAAAAACTAGCATAAAACAATCCAAAAATTTCATTCAAAACTCTTTCAATCATTAAAGATTCATCAAGACGTTTAGACACTTATTTAGAGGCTTCTTAAGCTCTCTTAGCCATTAGAAGTATTAAAAAGATGTTACAAGTGTTAAAAATTCATTGAAGAACTATTTTGGAACTAGTTATTACATCTGAAATGCGAATATTAGTGGATCTTTCTCAGTGGGTCAGTTGACTAGAGAGGTGGCTTGGCTGACCAACTAGCCTATCAACATCAACTAGTTGATCGATAAGTAATAAAAACAGGCATTTTTTTATCACTAAACACATACTATTCAACCTATTCATTAAAAATAAGCATTGGTCAACCTATATTCAGTAACTGGTTGATCTAACCCATTCAAAAGTAGACATTGATTGACCTATACCCAAAGATTAGTGAACCAATTACTGAAAATAAAATTTCCAAATTTTGAAATTTGCAAAACTTGAATAAATTATAACAAAACCAAATCTAATTTTATTGAAATAAATTCCAACAAGTTTCACACATTCCCCAAAGTAATTTTGAATACTAAAGCATCATAATTAAGCTTAAAAATAAGTTATGCCTTGGTTTATGACAAATTGAATACATTTTATGAAACTTTTAACTTAAACTAATTCTAAAACATTTTAAACCTTGCCAAAACATTTTCTTTCACTTTAAAAACATTACACGCAAACTTCAAATCTATTTCCAAGACTGTTCTAAATATTTCAATTGACTTAAACATAAAATTAACCTTAGTTATTGAAATCTTTCACTTTTAATAACTTCAAACATTGTCAAAAGTTTCCAAAACTTTACCAAACAATACAAGAACATTCTTTTCATCTAAAAATTGATTCATACAAGTTTTAAGACTTATCATAAATTGATTTAGACATCAGGAGATTGTAATTAACCTTAAACACAAAATATGTCTTGGTTATGTATATTTTTCACTTCAAACCATTTTAGAAACCTTATCAAAGTTCTTAAACTTTCTTAAAAGTTCAACAACCAATTTTCACATGACCATTGGACTTAACCAAAAAAACATACTAAAAAAAACTTAAATAACATTCCAAACACATTGAAACATCAAGAGGAATATTTTAAATCAATTCACATAAGTCCTCTTGATTATACAACTCCACCCCTATATGAAAAACTCTAAACCAAACCTATTATGCAAATGCAATAAACAAACTTAACCAAACTCTAAAACTTACACACAACTCCTAAATGTAAATAATCGTGCAACAGTAAGCCCTTCAAGCATTGATAAAGATTAAGGAAAACTTACAAACAAAAAACACAATCCTAAAACTATTTAACTTGGATCTTCATAATCTTGATTTGCACATTCTTCATCCTCTTAACAATGCTTGCTTCATGTCAATCTTTTTTTTTTCACTTAAAACACTAACTTTGGGCTCTAATGCATGCAAACTTAAGTATCTTGCAGTTACCTATCTTTCTAACACATCAAAACTAAAACATCAATAATAATGATGGTTTCTCATAATTAAAACCAATGATTAGAACCTTCGTTAATTCAACAATTTCTAGATTTTAACTTACATTGTGTAAAATCCTTAAGGCAAAAGTGATTTCTTATATATCTTTAATACTTTTGTCTAATTTTTGAAAATTAAATTTAAGGTTTGCTAATTTAGATTTTACTAAAAGATGAAGTAAGATATGATCTTATGGAATAATTCTAAGGAAACAACTTAAATTGGATTCAAAAGAGGATTGAGAATAAATGAAGGTTATTTGATTGATGACTAGATAAAAAATATTCAAAGATAGTCATTGTCTCTTAGTAGAGAAATCGAATACAGTTTTAACATAATAAAACAAATGAGATCAAAGGAGAGTCTAATGCAAGATATGACTTAGGATATAGCATATTGAATCTAATTAAAAGATCAATTCATTGATGAGATATCATATGTTTCTAATAGATGTATAACAATAAGCTCTCACTATATGTTGGTCACACAAGTAGTTGAACAAGTATGAAAAAGAGTATAATTTCAATCAAATAATCCTATTATGTGTAAGTGAGAGATGATAAGAATTTCCATCCATGATAATATTTTATGACAAAGGGGACTTGTCTATTCAATTTAAATTTGAATAAACATGATGTTTTAAATTTAATATAAAAGTTAAAATTTGAAAATTTTCATCATATGATTTTAGTTATGATTTGAAGAAGAAAGAGAGATTTTGCAAAGGATTCTACTGCAAATAAAAAGTTCTTTAACATGTGGAAAGCAAAAGCAATTCTTTAGTAATTATTTTAAAGATGCATATGGTGATTTGAATGATCTTGTTTTTTAACAATCTTTGTGATTGTATGAATTTTCTTTCAAGGTTGTTTTTGAGACATTCGATGATGATTCCAGTAACATAAAATAACATAATCTTCAATTTTAGGGAAATGAAAGTTAAATAAAAGAAAATTTTGGTAGTTTATAAAACTACTTTAATTTGTATATCAACTAATATCATAGATTAAAAAAAACATCTTATTTAGATTCCTTGGTGTTAATGTCATTAAGAAATTCATTCTTTATCAACTGAGATTAATTGATCTGCCTATTCTTTCCAATCTGATCTATGGGCATGTTCTTTAGATGTCATTACTCCTACATTACTCTTAATCTCATCATTTTGGTAATGGGCATCTTGGGGAAAACAAAAAAAAAATTTATTCTCTTCAAAGTTATTAATGAATGTTTTAGACTATAATTATAAATGTGAAGAATAATTTTGAAATAAAGTAGAAATAAGAATGGAAGCCCCAATAATTAACCCCTATGTTTAGATGGAACATTAATCAAATAATAGTTAAAATGAAGGTAAAAATTTACATGACTTTTTATTCTTCTCTATAAGAGATGAGTTATTTCACAATCCTTAGTTCCTTGTTATTATTATAGATAGTCTTGAACTGGTTGTATTTGTCATGATTTAAACTAGGCACATGACCAACACGTGGGATCTGAGAACCAAAGCCCTCTTGAATTGGTTATATTTGTCACAACCTAAATTGGGCACATGACCAATACGTGGGATTGGAGAACCAAAGCCCTCAAATCACATATAAGCTTGAATACTAACGATAAATATATGTATAAAAATATAAAAATGGAATAATAGCACATGTACACAAAAGAATCAAGCAATAATGCATAATAATAATATTAGTGATAATGCATGTTAGAAGAAAATTTACAAAATAACTTGATAGTCAACACTCTTCTAAAGTCACTACCATAAAGCTCATGGTAGCCGATCTAAAAAATAGGGATAAAGGAGTCAAACCTCGCTATGTAAGTTTATATCACCTTATAATAACTAATAACATGTTTACATAGAATAATATACTGATACGACAATATATATACACATATATGATGCATATTATATCAAATCTAATACATAAATAATTATGGATAAGGAGCGTATGTAGGACTCAAATTTCCAAAGGTGATATTCACAATGCTTATTAGTCCTTATGGTCCTTATGAGGGGGTGAATTAGGAGTTTAAAAATTATTTTAAGTTATTAGTCCTATATTTACCAAATTTTCTACTTTGCAGAAGCTTAAACAATTTTTAACTCAATTTTTAATTTCCCAAATACTCAAATAAAATTGTGGAAGCTAAATAAACAATTTTAAAATTTTAAAAATTGTATGAGAACTTGTAAAAATAATATAAACAACTTATAAAATAAAGGAGTAAGGGAATAGAAAAATACAAACTAATTTATCTTGGTTTAAAGTCAACCACTTTCTCCTACATCCAATCCTTAATAACCTGTTAAGATGTTTTACTATAATAAAGAACAAGTTACAAATTCTTTTTAAGGCTCAAGGATAACTTTTACAATACTCTCATTTTTCTAAACTCAAGAATAACTTTTATACTCCCTTTTTAATGATCAAAGATAACTTTCACTCTCCTTTTTCATT
This sequence comes from Pinacopodium congolense, assembly GCA_028565735.1. Lineage (NCBI taxonomy): Eukaryota > Viridiplantae > Streptophyta > Magnoliopsida > Malpighiales > Erythroxylaceae > Pinacopodium > Pinacopodium congolense. The sequence continues at coordinate 14,374 of JAOXYD010219762.1, forward strand.
AGGCTCAAGAATAAACTCCTAATAATACTCTTCTTTTTCAAGGCTAAAGAATAACCTCTCGATAAGACTGCATTTTATAAGATTATAACATGTGATTTTAATATGGCTTCACTCTTATTTTCATGATAAATTCCTTAATTTATGTTTGTTATGATTTGAATTATAAATTTGGACTAAAAGAGACAAATTCTAGGTGAAAACTATCAATTTTGGACTATAATTTGAGAAGATAACAAGGATCAAATTTCTAGGACTTCAACAGTGGGTATCAATGACGTTGTTGATCTCCCCAAAACTGTTGTTGATAATTGAGCACCAGAGTCTTAAATGGGGGTTAATTGATCTCCCCAAAACTGCCATTGACATTTAAGCATCAGCGTCTTAATGACAGGTGATACACAGGTCGTTGACAATATTATTAAGTGTCGTTGAACGTTTAGAAAATTCCATTTCACTCCAAATATAAGGGAAATCATGACCATTAACTCCCAAATCAATTTAACCCTAAATAGGGGAGTATATAAGGCCGGGAGATAGACATAAAGAGGAACTTTTCGTCGCTTTTCTTTCCCCTTTAAGTAGCACTTAGTTTTTTCTTCATTTTACTCCTAATTTTATGGATTTAAGTCTTCTTTCATCTTATATTAAGGAATAATCTTAAATTTCATGCTCTAGATAGATTAGATACCTTACTTTCAATGGGATTTTACTATTACTTTATTATTATTTCATTACTTTATATGTTCTTACATTTGGGATAAATTTCAATACTTGTTTTTATTGAATTTTTTTAATATCATTAAATAGATAGTTGAATCTTTAATTTTTATAATCTTTACTTGCTTTCCATTATGTTTTCCTTGATTAAATTTTCTATTTTGCTTAATTTTGTTATGCTAGGTTAATTTTCTATGGATTAGAAGATATTAAAGGGATGAAAGGTTTGCGATTGTGAGATATGAATTGGGTTTTAATGGGTATTGTGTTTTTATGCTAGGATTGAGTTAAAACTCTAGTTAAATGATAAGAAATAAGGGTTATTTGTAAGATTGTCCACCCTATTTGTGATTTATAGTTTGAATGCTAGGTATAGACTTATGATCTGTAATTTTCACTATTTAATACCACAAGTAACCATAGGTTAATTGATTTTGTAAGTAAAACTTAATCAACATAGTATAGGGTTTTGATTCTTTAAGCTGCCTGATCCAAGCTTCAAAGATTATAGTTTAAGTTAACTATTCCTTGTTGCTTTATGCTACTACATCATCAAATCTAGAAAGCTTGTTTTAAGTTATTGTATAGTTAATGGTAAATTTATGATCGTATCGAATTTACCTTAAATTGGATGACTATAGGAAACAATAGGTTGTTTGTGTCTATAGGTTAACATCTTAGTTAGGATATGATCCATATGTTCTGATGATCAATTGTAATTCCTAAATCCTTGCAATATCTTTTGGTTAGCTTTATGTTATTGTTATTTGTTTCTTAATATTTACATTCTTGTTTTTTTTCACCTTAATTTCCTTAGTTACATTTGTTAAACCAAGGGAGATTCCACCTTATTTTGGTAATGAAAAAACAAACTCTATTTCTAATGCTTGTGTTCTTAAATGTGTTGAAAGATAGGTATGAACAAAGTTCAAGTATGATTGCTCAAAGAGTCTCGAAGTGGAAATTGGAATTCTATAAAGACTCAAAGCTTAAAGAAGCAAATTAGTTTAATATAGGTTTAGTTATGTGCTCTTGTAAGTTTTGCTTAATTTTATTTTAGTGGTTTAAGAGGCTTATGCATACTCATTCATATGCATACATAACTTCAAAAATACATATAGGTGCATAATCAAAAAGATGTATGCATGTGACAAATCCTTTTGATGTGTGATTTTTTGAATAAATTAATGATAGCTAATTAGTATGAATTGATTGAAATAAAAACTTAAGTAGTTTTAAGTTTAAAATGTGTTATGGTTGATGCATTGATTGTTTTTCAATTGTTTTTGGGCCGAAGTGTTTGTGATCAATGTATATTGGTCAACCAAATATCTATCAGTCAACTAAACATGTCCATCAGTCCACCAAACGTTATAAAGGTAGAGCATAAATTAAGGAATGGTTAGATTGTACAACGGTAAAATCATTAAAGAACTGTAATGTTAATATGACCATCGAGCACTGGATTTGTGTTCTTTAGTTATGTATAAATAGGTGTGTTTAGCCTTTGTTAAAAAAATGAATTTTAAGTTTACTAAGTTATCCTATAATTATTCTTAGGTATTCTAAGTGTTTTTGGGTTTGGTTTTCCTGTGGTTGGGAGTGAGGCATATTGAGCTTAGTGTGAATTTATTTTTGCAAGCCTTTTTTATATACTAAGTAAGATTAAGTGAAACACTTTTTCTCCATTGTATTGTTCTTATCAGGATTAAGAGGTTATTCTTTAGTCAAAGTAAAAAGAAATGAGTGAAATGTTATCTTTGAGCCTTGAAAAGAATTATAAGATTGAATATTATATTTTTTGATGAAATAGTGGAATAATCTCAATAGTAGTGTGGGGAACTAGACGTAAGGGCAAGTGGATCATTCCAAACTAGTGTAAATTCAGTGTACCTTTCTCTTTACTTTTTACGTTCTAATCTTATTATGTTTTAATTCATTTTGATTGATTATCTGTTAAATTGATTTTGTGTTTTAGCTTCTGCATCTAATTTAGTTCATTTAGATTATTTGTTTTAAATTCTAATTCACCTCCTCTTAAATGTTATATCATTCTAATAATTGGCATTAGAGCGTAGGTCTCACAGTGCTTAATTCCAATGAATTAGTGAGTAAAGGTCTTATGGCACATATGATGCATAATTTTGCTCCCTCTTCGAGTCTTGAAGGTTAAAATACTCATAGAGCACCTTATTTCGATGGAAACAATTATTTATATTAAACGACTAGAATGAGACATTACTTGAGAAGTGAAAGTATAGATTTATGGCTTGTTATATCATAAAAAACCACCTTGCCTTCCAAACTCTTAGGTAACGAAGTTGTGATTAAAGAAGATAGTGAATTAATTATTGAAGAAAAGAAATTAGTGTTTTTAAATAGTAAAGCCATGCATATTTTGTTTTGTGCTCTAAGCATAGAAGAGTTTAATAGAATTTCTATGTGTGGCACTACATATTATATTTGGCACACACCAGAGATTATTCATGAAGGAACAAATCAAGTAAAGGAAGCTAAAATAAGCATGCTCACTCATCAATTTGAACTTTTTAAAATGACATAAGATGAAAATATATTTACTATGTATGCTCATTTTAACAATATTGTTAGTGCCTTAAAAGGTATAGGTAAGACCTATATAAATGTTAGGCTTGATAGGAAAATCCTAAGGTCTCTCATGGGAACCCAAAGTGATGGCCATTCAAGAAGAAAAAGACCTCAACATTCTTACTCTTTATGAGCTCATTAGATAACTACTCACATTTGAGTTGGTATTAAAAGATACATAAGAAGAAGCCACTTTCAAAAAAGAAAAACATAGCATTCAAGGTTACAAGAAAGGAAGATAGCGAGATTGAAGAATCATGTTATGAAAGTGGTGAAGAAGAGTATGTTGCACTCATTACGATAGGCTTACGAAAGCTTATATGAAGAAAGGTTCCAATCCATAAGAGAGAACGTAAGTATCCATTTCAAAATAAATTTTATAACATGACTTGCTTTGAATGTGGTGAGAAAGGTCATTTGAATACACCTTACCCACACCTCCAAGATGGCAAAAAGAAAGAAAAATGTTAAATCAAGGTGGTTTTAATCATGTATTTTGATGATGACAAAACATTATTTTTAATAATGTTTGAGTTTTGAATGTTTATAAAATAAGTAAATGCTTAAGTGTAAGATCATATATTTGTGGAGTTAAGGTAGAAGAGTTAAAGCAATAGATGATCAAGAGTTTGGATATCAAGGATCAAATGATAAAGCTCAAGCGATGATCAAGTTTGAAGATCAAGAGAAGCTTGAAGATCAAAAGCTTGAAGAGATCAAGTTTAGAAAGGGTTTAGGAATAATAATAATAAAATAATGTTTATAAAATTAGTAATGAAATAAGATTTGATAAAAAATGAAAAAGGAACTAAAAATACTTTTCATAAATTTCTTAAATTATGAAAAATTAAGGCCCTTATTTAATGTCAATATGATTATGGCTTGTGAATCAAGTAGTACTATTTAATTATGTATATGAATTATGTTGGTCTAAATTTGTTTTAAAAGATTTATAAATTTTGGACTTAGTCCTTTGGCTAAGCTCATATTATATAAATATATAAATATATTATAAATAATATGCAAAAACTATTAGGAAAACTCCAACCAATAAAGTTTTTAATTATGCACAGAGTAATAATATGAATTTTGTACTGTGGGCTCAAAACAATGTTTTATGACAATAATACCAATAGTGCAAAATCTATCCATCTTTACAGCTTTTTTTGTTTGTCTCTTACTCAATGTATTTAATATCGTATCGGTACTGGACCGAAATTGTTATGAAATTGAAGTATTTCGTATCAAATTCAAATACTGGTCGGTATCAAAAATAACGATTTGTAAGTGTAGTACCGGCTGGTATCTAAAAACAAAATAAAAAATTTTTAAAAAGGAAAATTATGTATTTTGATCTTTTTAGGTTTAAAATTAAGTTAAAAATTATATAATATAATATATTTATAGACTATTTTACAAATTTTATAAAATTTAAAAACTAATTTATA
>JAOXYD010219770.1:0-19144 GCA_028565735.1 Pinacopodium congolense
AACATGTAAAACATTTGCATGCCATAGTTAATACTTTAAGAGGGCATCAATTCTATTCTAACCTTAAGAATTTTATGTTTAGCATGAAGTCAAATTTTTCTTGGATTTGTTGTAAGCCTATAGGGAATAGGTTTATAATAAGACAAGGTTAAGGTGATTAGACAGTAGGTGACACCTAAGAATGTGAAAGAATTATGAAGTTGTCCTAGATTGGCAAGTATTTTGTTAGAGGTTTGTTAAAAATTTTTATTCAATTGCCACTCCATTAATTGAAATTGTTAAGAAGAATGTCACATTTAAGTGGGATGGAGGGCATGAAAAATCTTTCAAAATGTTGAAAGATAAATTTGCAAATGTAACTTTCTTATGTTTACTTAATTTTGAGAAAGATTTTAAGGTTGAATGGAATGCATCTATGTTTAGTGCAAGACCTATATTAATTTGAGATTCTAAAACAATTGTGTATTTAAGTGAAAATCGTAGTGGTGCAGTATTAAATTATCCTACATGTGATAAAGAGCTATAAACATTAGTTATGACATTAAAAACTTGGCAACATTACTTATGGTCGAGGGAATTTATTATTCATTTTGATCATGAGAGTTTAAAGTTTTTGCAGTTCCAAGGTAAACCTAATAAAAGACATGCTAAGTGGTTAAAATTCATATAGACATTCCATATGTGATTATTAGAATGAAAAGGAAATTTTTTTTGCTGATGCAATTTCTAGGAGATATCCATTACGTACTTCATTAAAATCTAAATTACTTTATTTTAAATTCATAAATGAATTATATGCTAATGTATCAGGCATTGGTCAAGTATAGGATACATGTTCTAAGTATGCATATAGTGAGTACTATAGGCATGAGGGATATTTACCTAAAAATTACAAAATTTTATGTGTCTATGTGTTTGATGTGTGAGATGTTAATTAGGGAAACATGTGGGGGTGAACTAATCAAATACTTTGTTGTGAAAAAATCTTTAGACATATTGAATAAATTTTTTATTGGCTTAATATGAAATGTGGTATATAATCTATCTATAATAAGTGCATAACATGTAAGCAACAAAAATAAAAAAGTGATGACACATGATTTATATGCTCCTTTACATATACCTAATTAATTTTGGATTGATATTTCAATGGATTTTGTGTTAGGTTAGCCTAGGTCATAAGGAGGTAAGGATAGTATTTTCATTATTGTTAATAGGTTTAGTATAATGAAAAATTTCATTGCTTGTTTTTAAAAAATTGATGCAACCTATATAGCTGATTTATTCTTTAATTTCAATTGCATGGTTTGCCTAGGACAATAGTTAGTGATATAAATGCTAATTTCTTAAAGTCATTTTGGCATACTTTATAGAGTAATTTAGGGAAAAAATATTTGTTTTCTATTATGCACATCCTCAAATGGATGGATAAACAAAGGTATTAATAGAACACTTACTACTCTATTATGTGTTTTTAGTGAGAAGAACTTAAAGTATTTGGTGAATTGATTGCCATAAATTCATTTTGAAAATAATAAGACTATTCAGTATACTACTGAGCATTCTCCATTTAAAATTGCATATGGTTTCAACCTATGAACTTTAAAATTGTAAGGGGAGAATGATGGAGATCAAGTTATGCATGCACCGATATCTAGCGATCATCTTGTGTACTAAGAGACAATGGAGTCCTAATGACAAGAACTAAGACTAAGCATATGAAGAAAATTCTTCAAGGATTGATCTTGGAGTTATAATAGAAAAAAAAACTATTCTTGAAGATCAAGAGGTTTTGTCAAGACTAATTACGAAACTCCATAATAATGTTGCTTTGCTTATTGTGCTAGACCCATTTTATAACCCTTATAAACCGAAGTGAAACATTAGAGCTTGTTTGGTCTCATTTATTTATTTTGCTATTTTTCTGTTTTTTAAGAAAAAAAATATTCTTGAAGATCTAGAGGTTTTCTCAAGACTAATTACAAAACTCCATAATGATGTTTTTTTGCTTGTTTTGCTAGATCCATTTTATAACCTTTATAAATAAAAGTGAAACATTATGGCATGTCTGATTGCATTTATTTTTCTATTTATTTGCTTTTGCTTTAAAAAATGGAGAAATGGAGAAAAAATTGTGTTTACTTGTGTTTTATTTTTTTCTGTTTACAAAATCAGAAAAATCAAAATAGAATACAACTAAATGCATTTTTATAGAAATAGAGAAATAAAAAAATTCTATTTTTCTACATTTTGAAAAAATATTTTATAAATAGATTTTTTACATTAAATAACTCATATAATCTATTGACTAATAATTTATTTTTAAAGTGTACAAGAGTGTTTTGATTTAAGAATTTAAAATTATTTCATATTTGTTTGTCACTATTAAATTAAATTTTTATCATAAATATCAACCAAACTATTTTTTTTATTACAAATGTCAATCAAATAGGTTTTTTTCTTTATAAAAAATAGAAACAAAAATAAAAAACAAAGACAAAAAAACAAAAGTGATACCAAACAATCCCTTACTTTGCAAGGGTGCCATTAAGTTTCCTAAAATTTGTCATTTTGGTCTCGAATGAAGAAAGAAGAAAATGACCCACCATAATGGCACCATTGATGATTGACTAAAGTTTCATTTAGCTATGGAACATTCCACAAAAAATATGTTTACCTTAGTTATAAAATTTATAGTTTTGCCCTTAGATTAAAGATTAGGGTTATTAGGGTTTATAATGCATTTCAATCATCACTTGTAAAGGATTAGAACATTGAAGAAATTTGAGAGTTATTCTTCTTTTTGAGAATTTCTATCTTTATTCTTCATCAAGAACTCCAACTAATCTTATCAAAGCAACTTATGGTGAACACTATTTCTGTAACTTTAATTCTCATTGACAGGTTTGATTAGTTTCAATTTTTCCTAGTTAATTTAAAGAAATTATGATAGTTGTGCATTAGTATACGTTTTTATAAGTGTTTGGCATGTGATTCTTTCATAATAATTGATATTGTTGTGTTTTAAGGCTTATTTTATGTGTTTTTTACTTAGAATGATCATCGTTATTATTTGTTTTATATTTGGTATTAGTTTGGGGTAAGTCTTATTCATTTAGATATTTTTATTTATGTTTTATATTTTAATATTTAATTGTTCATTTTAGGTTATAAGAGATCTTATTGGTGTATTTATTTATATATTTATTGTATATGATGAATTGGAGTTGAAAATTAAAATTGAAGATGGATTGAAATCAAAATGAAAATGTAAGCCAATAACGTTGAAGGCAGGAAGATTATAAAGCTTGCAAAGAGAGTGCATGCATAACTAGGAAAAAAACACAAATCAAGGCAACCTTACAAAGGTCATGCATGGTGTTCTCGCATGAAAGCCATAGGTTGGTGTGTGAATAATGAATTAAATCAAATTAATTCCAAATGGCTTCAAAGCTTTCCCGTTGTGACTCTTCTCTAACTTTGACCAAGCTCATTCAACCTTCCAACCTTTGACCAAGGCCATTCAACCATTCAATTATTTCCAAGGTCCATAACTTCAAAGCTTTCCCAGTGTGAGTCTTCTTCAGCTTTGACCAAGCTCATTCAACCTTTCAACCTTTGACCAAGACCATTCAACCTTTCAACTATTTCCAAGGTCTATAAATAGTCTTCTCGTGTGAGAGTTAAGAAGACAAAAAATAAGAGTGAAAATTCAAAGACTTTCTAGGGTGAGAGGAGTCAAGTGGTCAAGGGTCAAGGCTTGGTCAAGGCAAAATGTTTCCAGCATAAGACAAAAGTCAGGTCAAGGGTCAAGGGCTTTCTAGGAAAGGAAGCTTTCGACATAAATTAAAATCCAAGCAAAACATAATGGAGAGAGGGACCTTCGCACTAAAATGCTAACCAAAGTTTAGACCATTCTAAGAGAACCAAAAGAACCACAACGCATCACTCCATCTGAGAATCAAATAACCTAAAAGAAACCCTTCTTTGTATTTTTTGGTAGAAACAGTTCACGAAGGGTGTTGACGGTTTGGAAAAAAAAAACTAGGTGAAAATAGAACAGTGTTGCAACCACCAATCTAAGCTTCTTCTCCACCAAACCAAGCTTCTTCTATACCAAAGTTCAATAACAAAATTCAAGCTTTCAAGCTTTCACGCTTCAACCTTCAAGTTTCAAGCTCTAAGGATGACAAGCAAGATTTAATCATTAAGAGTTCCATCAAGTTCCATTTTTTCCATATTTATTTTAGTTTTATTTTATTTTATTATTTTTTATATTTTAGAGAATATGGACATAGTTGAACTTTTTTTTTTAATGAGTGGCTAAACTTATTTTAGCATTTGTTGTTTGAACTATTTGTAACCCCTTGTGCATTGATTTAATGTTATGAATATTTATGTTGTCTATTGAGCTTACACCCTATAACAAATCAAGAGAGTGAGTTGGGTAATCCATGTTAAATATACAACGAGAGTTGGCATTTAATAAACCTATAGATAACAAGTTATTGATTTATTAGGAAGAGATTTCAATAGATTGATATAATGCCTATATGATAGCTTCATATCTAGTTGGATATTTAGGAAAGGCATTGCATATCGAGAGATCCCAAAGTTTCTCCTAATTTATTTAACTAATGATATTTAGCTGCACCTTAAGACAAGGTAGGTAGAATATTAGGAAATATTAGGCCAAATATAAATTGAATCAATCAAACAAGTGGGGAATAAATAGGGATAACAATAAGTCCTAGTTTTGAATCTTGATTTCTCCCAATTTTAGTTGACAGTTTTAGCTTGGGTTGCATTACTCGTTTTTATTTTAGTTTGTTTTCATTCTATTTGTCTTTTTAAATTTTCTTAAATCAGTTTCTTAAACAAAGTACAACTTGAATTAAGTGGTGCCTAAGCACAATCCTTGTGTGAATGATATTCACTTTTTAATACAATTTACAACTTGTATACTTGGGATTTTGAGAGTAAAAATAGTATTTTATTTTTCATTCAACAAAATTTTTAGTGCCGTTTTCGGGGATTGTTCTGTTTAGCTTCTTGTTTAGTTTAGGTTACTTTAATTTAAGAGTTTTTTATACTTTCTCTTGTGTATTTACATGAACACAAGGAGCATGCGAAGGTCTACTGAATTTAGTGATGAAGAGTTTTTTGACATTATGAGGCACAAAAGAAAGCTAAGAAAAGTGAGATGTCAAGAAATAATTCATACAAATATGGTAGAATAAGGAGAGTAAAGAGGTGTAGAGAGCATTTTGATGGATTTCATGAGGCTAGGGTTCAGTCCTCAAGGAGTTGTAATGCCTGCAGTTCAAGCAAACAATTTTGAGATCAAGCTTTCACTCCTAAACATACTTCAGAGCAGTGTGAAGTTTTATGGATTGTTCAATGAAGATCCCAAGGCCCATTTAGCTAAATTTTTGGAGATCTGCTACACCTTCAGGTTTAATGGGATATCGAATGATGCTATGAGGCTAAAACTATTCCTATTTACTTTGAGGTATTGGGCAATGGTATGGTATAACTCACTAAATTCCAGGCAAATCACTACTTGGGAGCAACTCGCCCAAGCATTCCTAGCTAAATACCTTCCCTTGATCAAGACAATATGAAACATTAAGGAAATCACAAATTTTCAACAAACTAATAGGGAGTCTTTATATGAAGCTTGGGAGAGGTTTAAAGAGTTACATTGAAGCTACCCCTACCATAACCTTCTAAGAGAGTTCCTACTACAAAAATTTTACAATGGTGTAAATTAGAGCACAAGAGGAACCATGGATACAGTTGCTAGAGGTTCTTTGATGAGGAAAACTATTGATGCAGCTCACGATCTTTTGAAGGAGTTAGCGAGCAACAGTTGCATGTGGGAAAATGTGAGGAGTAGGCAAGGATTCAAGGAGTAGAAGAGCATGATTCCGATTGACAAAGTGATGGCTCTTTAAGCACAAATTTCAACCATTACAAAGAAATTAAGCAACTTCCAAGGTAAATCTTCCTCTTCTGTTAACACTTTCCAATTTAGATTCCAATTATATGGGTAGGATAGCCATGGCACAATAAAATGTTTCTTGTTAGGAGCTAGTGACATAGAACAGGTAAACTGCTTAGGCCAACTGTAAAGATGTAGCAATTCATATTCCAATACTTAAAATCCAGGGTGGAAAAATCATCTAAATTTATTTGTTTTTAAGAAATTAGGGTTAGGTGAGGTGAAGCCGACTTCCATGCTTATACAACTAGTGGTTAAACAATAAGGAAGACATTCGGATTGGTGGAAGAAGTGCCCGTCAAGTAGATAAGTTCTTCATTCCAGTTGATTTTATGGTACTTGATTTTGAGGAGGGTAGTATTTGTCCTTGGATCCTTGGTAGACCTTTCATAAACATTGGTAAGGCATTGATTGATGTCCATAAATGAATATTTATCCTTTGCATTGATGATGAGAAAATAGTATTTAACATGGGCAAGAAGTTAAAAAATCTAGTGAAAAGAAATGGTTACAGGAAGCTAAATGTGATTGATGAGTTTGGAAAGACACAAGAGATGATTGATAAGTTTGGAAAGACATAAGAGATGAAGCATGAGGGAAAGGTAAATTTGATAGATGATGAAGAAGTTACGAAGAAGGAGGAGTTGAGTGGGAGGTTGAAGAAAGAACCTTTAGGAAAAACAAATGCCCTTACCCTATTTTCCCTTGTGACATCACCCATGCTTAAGTTACAATCCTTATCTCTACATTTTGAGTATACCTTCTTAGGTAAAGGAAAACCACTACCCATTAATAATCCTAGCGATGTAACCTTATAACAAGAGAAAAGGGTAGTTAAGGTGAGAAAGAAGAAGATTAGAGAAAAGTTGAAGTTGATTCCTTTTACACTCAAATCTAGGGGGAGAAGACCATTTGAGGTGGATCACTTTTGCAAGCATAGGGCTGTTGGAGTGAAAGGCTTCAATAGAACAAAGTTGAAGACTTTTGGGCATTATGGCAAGTTATATCTTGGAGGCTTTCCTTCAAGACAAAAGGGAGTAGTTTCTTCCCTTGCAATATTTTGATTGATTGAATTGATGATGGTCAAACTAATGACCTTAACTTAGCATGTTTGTTTTTAGTTTGTTTGTCTTTGTTAAGTTTTGTGTGATTGCTTTGATTTGGGTTTTGATTGTTCTGTAGCTTGTTTTAACTTTAAATCTCTTGTTTTTTAGGTGACTTGATGATTTCTTCAAGGATTGTTGTGCATCATTGCTTGGTGGAAGACTAAAGGAAGCAAGGAAAAAGGTCTTGTGTGCAATGGAATTGAGTAAGGAACATGCCACCTCCATTGCCCCACCACCATAAGACGTTTTTACCTTTAATCTCTTACGTTGTTTATTTGGTTTTTTTTTTTTTTTGGTGTTTCCCTTTCCACGTTAAAGACAATCTGTTGTTCAAGTGTGGGGAGGTATTCTTTGCATTTGTGTTTGTATTTTGTTATTTAGGATGTATGTTATAGGCATATTAGGTTGTTGTTTGTGTTATTTTGTGTATGTAATGGAACTACACTTGAATCATTTTGAATATGATGCCATGAGATTCTATCATACTAGTCGGAATGAGATTGGATGCATGCTTGAACTCAAATTAAGTTACTTGAGTAAAGAGCAAACCATGTTGAGTGATGAAAGTAGTTGGTTGCATGAGCTTACTCAGAATTTGACACTTGAGTAATGAGGTAGTGTATAAAAGCATAATAGATTTTAATTTGAGCCTATGTAAGGAATTGAGCCTTTATAACTCATTCTACAGTCATTTCATTTCCTTGTTTACGTGATGTTTCCTTAGGTAATTAACTTCAAAACTTTCTTTGAATTAGTTTAAATCTACTGAATGCATGCTAGATAGAAATGATTAAGGTCCTTTTTTATGTTAATCTTTGGCCTAAATGACCTACAATTTTATTATCCCTTGCTACCCTAGTTCAGCCTTTAACCTTTTGTTTCTTTAAATACCCCATTTAAAAACCTTAAGTCCCATTAGCTTACCTAATCACAAGTTTAATAGAATGCTAGGTGATGCATTAGTTTGGGATTTTTTGGCTACATTTTTTTTCTCTCAGAAGAGTTGAAGAATACTTCTACTCTTATAGTATATTGAAATTAGTTTCTTTTTTTTCATTTTTTCTTTATTATTATTAAAAAATTAAAAAAGAATAAAATAAAATAAGAACAAAATAAAAAAAGGGAAGAAAAAGAAAAACAAAATATGGAAAAGGAAAAGAATAGGAAAAGAATAGGAAAAGGAAAAATATTTTAGTATCATCAATAAGTGTGGAGTAGTAGTATATACATTTGTGTATCTCATAAATATATTTTGTTATCCCTTTGTTCACTTAGTACTTTATAAATGTTTCTGATAAACCCTTAAAACCTTTTAAACCCACCTTAACCTTAACCCCATTACAACCCAAAACAAAATTCTTTTGATCTATCTTAGCATGTAATCATTGTAGAGAAGAATTGGTGTATTAGCGAGCCTATGGTACTGTGGTTTTCTATAGAAAGTTTGAGCGAAACACTAACCCATATACACTTGAGAGAAATGAGTGAAACTGGGAGGAAGATTTATTTTTTCATTTATATTTATCTTTGGCGATGGTTTCATAAGTTGAGTTTACTTATGTATACTAATGAAAAGTAGTCATGATATGTGTGGTAGTTTGACATTTGAGTTGGCCAAAGTTTGAGGGATTATATGATTTGATCTTTGTGAAAATGAAATGATAGAATCGAATGGTTGTATTTGATTTTCTTGAGGACAAACAAAGGTTTAAGTGTGGGGAAGTTGACAGTTATGCATTAGTATATGTTTTTCTAAGTGTTTAGCATGTGTTTCTTATAGATAGGTTGATATTGTTGTGTTTTAAGGCTTATTTTATTTGTTTTTATTTAGCATGATCATTGTTATTGTTTTTTTTATGTTTAGTATTATTTTTGGGTAATTCTTGATCATTTCAGTATTTTTTTTTATGTTTTATGTTTTAATATTTAATTGTTGATTTTGGGTTGTAATAGATCTTATTGGTGTATTTATTTATTTTTATAGGATGAATTGGAGTTGAAAATTAAATTTAAAGAAAGTTAGAAAAAAAAAGGAAAATGCAAGCCAAAAACATTAAAGCCAAGAAGAGTATAAAGCTTGTAAGGAGAATGCATGCATAAATAGGATAAACACGTAAATCAAGGTAACCTTACAAAGGCCATGCATTTATTCCAAATGGCTTCAAAGCTTTCCCATTGTTAGTCTTCTCCAACTTTGACCAAGCTCATTCAACCTTCAAACTTTTGACCAAGACTAACTTTCCCGTTGTGAGTCTTCTCCAACTTTGACCAAGCTCGTCCAACCTTCCATGCTTTGACCAAGACCATTAAACCTTTCAACTATTTCTAAGGTCCATGACTTCAAATCTTTCTCGATCTAAGTCTTCTTTAACTTTGACCACGCTCATTCAACCTTTCAACCTTTGACCAATACCATTCAACTCTTCAACTATTTCCAAGGTCCATGAATAGTCTACACACGTGAGAGTTAAAAAGGCCAAAAATAAGAGTGAAAATTCAAAGACTTTCTTGGGTGAGAGGAGTCAAGTGGTCAAGGGTCAAGGCTTAGTCAAGGCAAAACGTTTCCAGCAAAAGAAAAAAGTCAGGTCAAGGTTCAAAGGCTTTCCACGAGAGGAAGCATCCCGGACAAATTAATCCAAGCAAAACGCACTGGAGAAAGGGACCAGGAGAACCAAAAGAACCAAAATGCAGCACTCCATCTGAGAATCAAATAACCTAAAAGAAACCCTTATATATTTTGGCAGAAACAATTGACAAAAGGTGTTGACAATTTGGAAAACAAAACTAGGTTAAAATAGATCAGTGCCATAGCCATAATTCCAAACTTCTTCTCCACCAAAGTTCAACACCAAAATTCAAGCTTTCAAGCTTCAAGCTTCAAGTTTCAAGCTCTAAAGGTGACAAGTAAGATTCAATCATTAAGAGTTCCATCAAGTTCCATTTTTTCAGATTTGATTTACATTTATTTTATTTCATTATGTTTTATATTTTAGAGAATATGGACATAGTTGAACTACTTTTTATTATGAGTTGCTAACTTATTTTAGGATTTGTTGTTTAAACTATTTGTTATCCCTTGTGCATTAATTTAATGATATGAATATTTGTGTTGCTAATTGGACTTAAACCCTATAACAAATCGAGAGAGTGAGTTGGGTAATCCACGGTAAATATATAACAAAAGTTATCGATTAATAGACCTATCGATAACAAGTTATGATTTATTAGGAAGAGATTTCAATAAATTGATATACTACCTATAGGATAGCTTCATATCTAGTTGGATATTTAGGAAAGATTTTGTATATCGAGACATCCCAAACTTACTCCTAATTTATTTAACTAGTGATATTTAGTTGTACCTTGAGAGAGGGTAGCTAAAATTTTAGGAAATATTGGGCCAAATAGAAATTGAATCAATCAAACAAGTGGGGAACAAATAGGGATAACAACAAGTCCTTGTTTTTAATCTTGATTTCTCCTAGTTTTAGTTGACAGTTTTGGATTTGGTTGGGTTGGTTGTTTTTATTTTAGTTTGTTTTCATTCTATTTATCTTTTTAAATTTGCTTGAATCAATTTCTTAAACAAAGCACAACTTGAATTAAATGGTTCTTAAACACATTCCTTGTGGGATCGATATCCACTTTTTCTTACAAGTTAAGACCCGTATACTTGCGGTTTTGAGCATAAAACTAGTAGTTTTTGTTTTTGTTTTGTTTTGTTTTTTTTTGCATTCAACACTTTCTAAGTTTTTATTATGCATAATTTAGGGTTTTAGACTATTCGCGGACTAAGGATAACATAAAGAAATGTCATGCTTCGTCTCTCTTCCAATTAATTTATTTTATAATCACCATTTATTACTTAATAATTAATCTAAAACTATTTAGGCATATTTGAGTAAAACTAATTTAAATTTAAATTTATTATTATATAAAAAGGAATTGTTTGACACATTCTTGAAAACCTTTTCTATTTTAAACATGTAATAATAGAACCATCCAAAAATTTAAATCTAAAAAATGGGTATTAAATAAAAAATTCCAATTTTTTGTAACACTCTTTTACCCTAAACTCATCCATCTTGAAGGATTAATCTTTGGGATTGCAACTAATGCTATAACTAAGTAAAGAGATGGAGCTATGATATCCAATATCATTGTTATACAACTAAATATAGCCAAGCCTATGTAGTTTTAAAAGGAAAGAACCAAATTTAAGAAAAAATGGTATCATAATGAGGAACATCTGAGAGGTACTTCTGTATGCCTAAAAGAGAGCCTTTAAAAGGTTTGAAGGCTTATCAGCCTAATTAACAAAACTAATGTTTCCTAGTAAGACGATAGTCAGTTTGGTGGTGATAAGGGAGGGTTGTGACAAGGGTTTGTGACAATGGTAGAAAGTTTTGAGCAAAAAGTGCGAATGCTTCATATTTCTTCAACAAAGGAACTTAATCTAAACAAACAAAATATGAATGAGACCAAGCTAAGAGATGGTGGATTCTTCATCAATGGGAGGCAGATAGTGACATAGAGGGGAGAGGAAAGTGGTGTTATGATTGGAAAGGGAAATAGGTTGTTCTTTTCTATCAAGTGGTGACTAATAAACCTAAAAAAGAAAATAGTACTTTATTTATTGTGTTATACCCTGTACGATGGCTCTCTCATAATTTATTGTAGAATTCTCTAATTTTTTTAATAATGAAAATTTAGGTCAAAATTAACCTAAGCCTTTCATAAAGAAAATCTAATTTTTAAGGATGTAACAACATAGGCATAAAAAAATAGAAGTAGTTTAGGTAACCTTTCCAAACGAATGAGGATGGCAGTATAATATAGCCTAGCAACAATGCGACAGTGGTAACCAATTCTATTGCTAACTCTCTTGTGAAAAGGATACTTATTGACATAAATAATGGTGTTTTCATTCTTTTTTATGTTGCCTTTGAAGATACAAGAATTCCCATTGACAAGGTAAAACATGTCGCCATTTTTTTAGTAGGTTTTAGAAGAGGTTTGATAAATGCAAAGGGGAAAATATATCTCCTAATAAAACTCAGTACTACGATATATAGAAAACAGTTGTTACTTGTTTTTATATTTTTAAAATTCATTAAACCTATAATTCCATACTTAGATAACCAACTATTGATCCCTACGTGGTACTTAAGAGCTAGGAGGTGAATTACGTTCTTTATAACTTTTCTAACTTACTAATTCCTAAATTGATAGGTGTGCTTCTATTTATGCTTTCTTACATGATTAGTATTTGGTTTTTCATGTGTATGTTGTGTTTATGATTTAATTTGATATTTTTTATTTGTGTGTTTTTAAGTGTTTCAGTGACGATTTTGGGCAAGATCTTGATCTTTGTTTGTGTAAGTGGTTAATAGAGTGCTTTATAGACTTAAAGGAAGGAGGAAAGGTTTAAAAAATGAAAAAAAAATGGAATTCATGATCGTGACTATGGAAATAGGACTCACGATTGTGGCTTCTTTGGTACCAGAGTGGGTTGCGGTAGTTACAATGATGATCATGGCTCACTTAAATGCTCCTACGTGCTCATTTTGGATTTTGTTTAACTTGTTATGATGTATTTAAGGGCATAGAACCTTAGGAGCCACCAAGTATTTGTTTGGAACTTACCCTACAAGCCAAGAAACTGATCTTCAAAGCTTTAGGTGGAAGAAATTAAGATTAATCATGTAAAGCTTCAAGAATTCTCCATGTTTCTAGATGCTCCAGCTTAGAAAGTGAAGGGAAGATAGCAAATCATTTATTATTCTTTTTATTCATTATGTTTTGATGTATGGAAAATATGGTTATTGTTGAACTTATTTATGTTATGAGTGGCTGAACATTTAGTAGAAATTGCTCTTTAGACTATTTATGAACTCTTATTTATTGATTTAATGAAATGGATGTTTAAAGTACCAATTGTGTTTATACCTTGCAACAAATTAAGAGAATGAGCTTGATAATTTGTGTTGAGTGAACAACGAGAGTTGGCATTTAATAGCCATATAAATATAAGAATTATTACTTTATTAGAAAGAGATATCAATTGTTTAATAGATTTCATATAGGATAACTACACAACTAGTTGAATTTCCAGGAAAGGTTTTTTAGATTAAGAGATTGCAAGGTTAAGCCTATGTTATTTGGCTAGGGAAACTTAGTTACATTTTAAGATAGGGTGACTAAAAAATTAGGAGATCTTAGGCCCAACATAAATTGAATTAATAAAACAATAGGGAAACAAATAGGGATAAAAACAATTCTTAGTCTCTAATCTTGATTTCAAAAGTTCCTGAACACTGTTTCTTAATTTTATAAGTTGCCTTACTTAGTTTATTTTCAGTTTATTTTTGTTTATTTTTTTCCTTAAAAAAATATGACTTGAATCATTAGGTTACTATCTATGGGATGATATTTAATATATTGCAATTGTACAACTCATATACTTTTAATATAGTATAAAGCTAGTGAGCATTAACATAAAGTGCTCATTAATTTTCTGGTGCCATTTATGGGGATTTTGTTTAGCATATCATTTGATTTTTCTAATTTTGATTTCAAGGTTTTTTATTTTTTTTCTCATGTATTTTCAGGTGCATGAACCCAAGGAGTGAAAGAAGATCCGATGAATAAAATAAAAGAAGAGTTCTCAGATATCATTAGGTAAGAGTGAAAGTTAAAAAAATCAAAGCACCAAGAGAATATTTAAAGAACTATAGTGGAAGGAGACCAGGGAGGTGCCTAAAGGACATTAATGGAATTCATGAGCCTAGGTTTTAGCCAATAAGGAATTGCAAGGCCTACCATTTAAGCAAATAATTTTGAGATCATTCCAACTCTACTTAATAGACTTTAGTCAAGTTTTCATTTTTATTGGTTGGAAAATAAAAATCCCAATACCCATCTTTCAAAATTTATGGAGATTTGTGATACTTTCTAGTTCAATGGGATGTCAGAAGATGAGGTGAGGATGAGATTGTTCCCCTTCACATTGAAGGATAGAGTTAAGGTGTGGTTGAACTCTTTCAACCTGAATCATATCACTATATGGGAGCAACGAGTTTAAGCTTTCCTTGTAAAGTACTTCCCATTGAGGAAGACAACAAGAATCATCAAGGAGATCACAAAGTTCCAATTGAATGATGGGAAATCATTATATGAGGCATGGGAGCAGTTTTAGGAGTTTCAAGGGAGTTTCCTACACTATAACCTTATAAGGGAATTTCTTTTACAAACCTTCTACAATGGTGTGAGTACAAGAGGCACAAATACTATGATAACAGACGTTGATGAGGAAAATCATTAATGCAGCCCATGATCTCTCAGAAGAAATGGTAAACAAAAATTTTTTATTGTTGAATGAAAGGGGCTAGCAAAGTTTCAAGGAGCAAAGAGGGGTGATTCCTATCGATTCAATAACAGTACTCCAAACCATGTGAGCATAAGTTTTGGCCCTAACCAAGCAATTAGGTAATTTACGAGGTACATCTTCTTCTTTTATTAAAGCTATATAGCTTATATGTGAATTATGTAGATAGGATAACCATGGTACGATAGATTGTTTCATGATGGATTCAAATGGAATAGAATAAGTCAACTATATGGGGTAACAACAATGAGATAATAATCTTTTCTCTAACACTTATAATCTAAGGTAGAAAACCACGCAAATTTTTCTTGGAACATTAGCAATGTAGGTCAAAATATGAGACCACAAGGCTTACCAACTTTCTAACAAGATGGAATTAAATCTTTGGAGAACAAGATGGACAAATTGATGGATATCTTGGCTTTCGAGTTTACAAGTCAAGAAGACAATAAGATGATTACAAGCTAAGAGGAGAGCCAAAAGAAGATGGAGGAAAATTTTGATGAAATAGTAAAGAACCATGCATCATCAATTTATAATTCGGAATTTCAAGTGGGACAACTTACCAATGCTCTATCATTTAGTAGTGTGGGGAGTCTTGCAAGCAACACTGAGGCTAATTCAAGAAAACAATTGAAGGCTATCACACTAAGGAGTGGCAAGTATTTGGATGAGCCAAGTGAGAAAGATGAAGATGCAAAACGAGAGAGCCAAGAGAAGGAGAAAGGTAAGGGGAAAGTGGAAAATAAGGAAGAAGAGATAAAAGAGATAAAAGAGGTGAAGCCCTGCATCCTTCCACCACCATACAAACCCAAGATACGATATCCACAAAGACTCAAGTAATACCAAGTTGATGCACAATTCTCAAAGTTCTTGGATAAATTGAAGAAGGTCCAAATTAACATGTCATTTTAGAAACATTATAGAGCATGCCAAAGTACGCCAAGTTCTTGAAGGATACTTTATTAGATAAACACATTTGGGAAGACAACAAAATGGTAGCCTTGATAGGGAATTGTAGTTCAATCATCACTAACAACATGCCTTCCAAGCTATATTATACCTTGTATTATTGGTAACTTGGAATTTTCTAAATATTTTTATGATTTAAAAGCAACCATTAACTTGATGCCTTTATCCATTTTCAGGAAATTGAGGCTAAGAGATGTGAATCCAACCTCCATGCTTATATAATTGGTGAATCAATGCATCAAAAGGCCATATGGATGGGTGAAAGATGTCTTGGTAAAAGTGAATAAATTTATTATTCTAGTTGATTTTGATGTTTTGGATTTTGAAGAGGATAGGAATTTTCATTTAATTTTGGGTAGGCCCTTTATAAATACTAATAGGGCATTAGTGGATGTGCACGAGGAGAAGTTAGAGATGAGAATTGGAGATAAGAAGGTGAAGTTTAGCATGAGCAAATCTTTAAAAAAGCCGGTAGAGGGTCTTTCTTATATGAAAACTGATATTGTGGATGAATATGTAAAGGAAGTAGAAGAGTAGGATGAGGAAGTTTTGGAAGTGCAAGGGGAGGAGAGTGTGAATCAAGAGAAGTTAAGTGAGTAGATTGAGCGAGAACTTTTAGATAGAGCTATAGCTCCCACACTACGTTTTATAATGAAGTCACTTATGCTAAAATTTAAACCCTTGCCTTCCTACCTTAAATACATTTTCCTAGATAAGGATCACACCCTACCTATCATTATATCCAGTCAACTTGACAATCAAGAAGAGAATGAGGGCTATGGATTGGGAAATTTTAGACGATAGAGAGATTATCCCCAATATGGTAATACATAGGATCAATCTTGATAATGGGTTTATGAAAGTTAGGGAAAGGCAAACAAGGTTGAATCTGAATATAAAAGAGGTTGTGAAGCCTTTAGATCTAGGCATCATTTATCTAATTTCAAATAATAAGTAGGTGAGTCCAATTCTATGTGTGCCTAAGAAGGAGGCAAGATGATGATGGAAAATGAGCAAGGTGAAAAGATTTCTACTAGGACCATCACTAGTAAGAGATTATGTATAAATTATCGAAAGCCTAATATGGCCACCAAGAAAGATCATTTTCATTTACTTTCATAAACCAAATGATTGAAAGAGTAGCAAGGCATGCCTTTTATTGCTTCCTTAATGGGCATTTGAGTTACAGCTAAGTCTCCATCTACTCATAAGACCAAGAGAAAATGACCTTCATTTTCCCTTATGGGACTTTTGTGTTTAGAAGTATGACCTTTGGTCTTTGCAATGGACCCATCACCTTCTAAAGGTGCATGATAGAAATCATTGCAGATATGAAGTTTTTAGAGATACGTTTGACTATTTTTTTTGTTTAATTTAGATAGAGTTCTTCAAAGATGTGAAGAGTCTCATTTAGTCCTGCATTGGGAGAAGTGAAACTTCAAGGTCTAAGAAGGAGTTGTCTTGGGCCATAAGATCTCTTACAAAGAGATTGAAGTTGATAAAGGATGATTTCATATAATTTTTCATGTTAAATTATGCCAATTGACCCTTAAGTTGAGGTTTTGTTGTGCAATTATGTATTAGAATTGTTTAACTATATGTAGAAATGCAATTGGAGTGGAATTGTGTTAAAAATTCAAGAAAGGAGCTAAAATGGCAGGATCAAAGGGGGTGGCATTTTACTCTTACTGGATCACGTTTTAATCTCTTTAGGAAGCAAAACGGTGGATCTAAGCGGCACCGTTCTACTTATGACTCTAGTGTCATTTTACTGTCAGGCAGGAAAAAATAGACTAGATCTCTTAATTATATTGGCTACAACTTGCCCACTTATGCCTACAGCTCCTACACACATATATTGAACTTTGGAAACCCTAGTAGACAAAGAGAACATGTAGAACACAAGATCGAGAAGAGAAAGAAGAGAGTAGTTCATCGTTAGGATTTTCCCTTTTGTTCTTCACTATTTGATATGATTTTACAAATTTCAGTTGATATTTAAGGGTTTTAAAAGTCGCTACACATGATTCAAGCTTGTATCTATGTTTGTAGCTGAGATTTGGTGATTTTACAACTTATTTATATATATTAAACCCATCTTTCCATTCATTTGTGCAATTTTATGATGAATATGATGAGTTTGATTGATTTTCTGTTTCAAATGAGTGAATAAATGTGTTAAGGGTTATGGATTGGTTCTAAAATTATTTGAGAATATGGTAAATGAGTTTTAATGCATGATTTGAGGTTTCCTTGTACTTATTGAATTAGATTAATGCTTATTTCAACCTAATCCCTTGAAATAAAGTTAAGAAACATATCAGGATCCAAGAAATCTACTTAATATATTGTGCCAATCAATAATTAACCTGAATTAAATCATTGCATGACCAACCTACGATTTATCTTAAGGTTTATCATCTAAAAATTTAGAATTTTAGGTTAATCTTCCTATATATTATGCCTAATACTTAAAGAATGATGCGTGACTAACCTTCATCTTAAGTTATTAAAGAATAAGCTTAGTCTTAACCATAGTTAGGCTTAGAATTAGAGAAGTGATGCTAAGACACCACTTCAATTCTATAATTAATTCATTTAGATCATTACATGGAAATTTCATAACCTATTTATCAAATTAGAAACCTCTTTTCATTAACTAAGTTATTATGCATAAGTAGTTGATATTTTTTAATTCATTTAGCAATCTTAGTTTTTAATTCCATTTAATCTTAAATCTTTAGATAATTTTGATCTAATTTGGGCCTAGTACATACATTTTAGCTAAACTCCTCATGGGAACGATACTTGGATCTAAAATACTGCATATATTACTTGTGACTGCCACACTTGCCATCAGTGTTGGTTTAATTTTAATTTGAGATAAGTGTGCTCCAAGCATATAATTTGGAGATTAATTTGAATCAATTAGCATGTATAGAAACCAACCAACAATTTTTTGGTTATGTTGCCAGGGAATGACTCTATTCATAACTAGAATATTAGGACCAATTAGTGAAGATTACTTTAGAACTATTAATATAGTTTAAAGTGTTTATTTTCGGTTTCCTTACTTTATTTGCTTTGTGTGAATTGCATGTCCTTTTCTTTTCATTATGTGTTTATAATTGTATGCATACTCAGGGATACAAACCTGAGTAGTTAGAATTTGATCCAAAACTTGAACTTTCAATTAGGAAGAAATTTATGGAAGTAGAGATTTTGAGTGAATCTAAAGAAAAAACTAGTTGAATTAGAAATGGATCCACTTGAACAAATTGAACATTGACCCTTAACTATGAGAGATTTAGTTTTAGGCCATAGAGGACAGCCTAAGGCTAGCAATGTGTGACTTAAGATCAATGATAATAACTTTGAAATCCCTCATAGCATCATTTTAATAGTTAAAGCTTCTCAGTTTGGTGGATGTTGGATTGGTTAGGTGACTTTAAAATTTACGGATGTTCGAAATGATTTTTACTTTGAACCAATGTACTTTTAAGGAAAGTGCACCTATCGCAAAAGTAATAAAGCGGACTAAAAATTAAGCTCTGAGTGTCGATCCCACAGGGAAAAATATTGCTTAATTACCAGGTTTATTGGATTACAATTATTTAGGAAAATCCAATTAAAATTGATTAAAATTTAGAAAAGAGCTAAAAAGGTGACACTTTG
>JAOXYD010219780.1:0-19141 GCA_028565735.1 Pinacopodium congolense
TAATCAATTCACAAATTCTAGACAGATTAAGCACTCAGTGAATATTCAGCTCAAAATACAAATATAAGTGCTTAAAAATCAAACTAAAAATACTAAGGCAATCTTAACACCTTATGTGAACTACCAAAAATAAATTTATGCACCTAGAATTGATTTATGTAATGACATTTGTGATTAAATGAAGAACACTTAAAACTGGATAGTTTTGATGTCTTAACACACTAATGCACACAAATGATCAATTACTCAACCAAAAATTCAAAACTAAGTGTAATATGATTCCTAAGAACTTAAAAAACCATAAAACAATAATAATAAACATAAAGAAATAGGTTAAGTAGGTTAAAATTGAAATCAAACTCGAAACAGTGAAGATAGAAGCTATCTTGATGTATATGAAGTTTTTAACTCAATGATAGCTTAAACAGGTCTCAAAAATTCAAAACTAAGTTCAAACTTAATCTAGAGACCTTAAGCAAACTGAAAACTCAAACAACACGATTTTAGAAATAGGTTTGATCACCTGAAGTTGAGATTTAAGCTAGAACAGTCTCAATAGAGACAGTTTTGATATAAGGATGAGTTCTAACTTTAATATGTTAAAATAACACTTCTAAAATGTAAAAGATTGATCAATTAAGCTCTTATACACTCAAGCAAGATATTAAGCACAAATTTGCACACTCAGAAACATAATTCGACAGCAAAAATTGAATGAAACAAAGTACAACAAAGAATAAAAATAGCTTAAGGCTTTTGAGGAAGTGTCTAGAGTATTGCAATTCGTTTATGAAGAGTATATATAGTGTTAAGAGGCTTAAGGAGGGTTTAGAAAGGGTTTAGAGTTGTTATAATGAGGACAAAAGGAGTAAGGACCGAAAGAGGAAACTAGCCGTTAGAGTCTGATTATATAACGACACCCTCTACGGGTTCAAGGTCGTCGTTGAGCTTAAGAACATCCCACCGCTGCTGCATTCTGGAGACAGGGTACAACGACACTCTATAGGGTGACGCTGATGGATGAACATCCCGCCGTTGATGTCCAAAAAACACAGAATTTTCAGCACAATTGACTCCAGACAAATCCAGGCAAGTTCCTAATGATAATTAAGATTTCAAACACCTTTGAAATCATGTATTAAAGCTATATGAATGATCAAATACCTTAAAACAATTCAAACACAAGAATTGGCCTATGAATTACGATGATATGCACTATAATCAAACTTAAACCCTTAGGTCAATTGAATAGTAAGTAAAACTTAAAAACATATTTGGAACAACCTATCTAAGGTCTTGAAACTTCCAATTCAGTTTAATTGCCATTATCTTCAAATTTGACCTTCAAACTCCAAGCTTTCCATAATGGATTCTTCTTAAAACATACCTATCTTTAAGATTAACATCATAAACTCAAACCATTAGTGATTAAGCATGTTTTGTTATCATCAAAACCAAGATTGGACCCTCCTTTGGTTCAACAAAAAGTTTAAACAAGTATATGCATTTATCATTAAAGTTGAAAACTGCATCTTTTTCTAGTAAATCGATCAAAGTTTTAGTAATCTTAGAAAATTCTTTATGAATTTCCTATAGTTACTAGTATGCCTTAAGAAACTCCTAATTTCTCTATCTAAATTAGGTGGAGGGAGTTATGCAATTACCTCTATCTTAGCTGGATCTCCCTCAATGACCTTATTGGAGATTTTATGACCTAGAACAATATACTTTTATACCATAAAGTGACATTTCTCCTAGTTTAGGATTAAGTTAGTCTCGTCACATCATTGTAGGACCTTCTTTAAGTTTTCTAAGCATTTGTCACATTTTTTACCAAAAACTGAGAAGTCATCTATAAAGACTTTGATGAAAGCTTCTATGATGTTAAAAAAGATGGTTATCATGTAGCCCTAAAAAGTGGGTAAAATATTGTACAAATCGAACGACATGTATCAATATGCAAAAGTGCCATAAAGATAGGTAAAAATGGTCTTCTTCTAATCTTCTGGGAATATGCAAATATCTTAAATAGACATCTAAGTGACAATGGTAATTATACCCAATTAATTTTTTATAACTTTAATTATTAAATGTAAAGGAAAGTGGTACTTTCAGTTTTCCTCATTCAAGTTCTTATAGTTAATACATATTATCCATCCTATAACCTTCATGATGGCTACTAATTCATTTGTTTCATTAGTCATAACAGTAGCCTCTCCCTTGTTATGTACCACTTGCACTAGACTTACCAATATATAATAAAAAATAGCAAAAATTATGCCTGATTCTAGGAGTTTGATTACCTTGTTCTTAACCACTTCTTCACATTTGGTTTCAATCGATGCTATAGCTGCATTAGTGAATTATTGCTCTCTTTTATAAAAATCCTATAGGTGTATACAGAATAGCTTATCCCCTTAATATCAACTTTTATCCACCCTATAACACCTCTATGTTCTCTTAAGACTCTTAACAACCTATCCTCTATGGTGTTTACTAATGAAGAAGAGATAATAATAGGTAGGTGCACTAGAAGATTTAGCAAGGCATATTTCAAATGAGTGGGTAAAGGCTTGAGTTCAAGAGTGGGGATTTTTTTATGGATGAATTTAGGAGGGGCATAATTGGTCTATCTAGGAACTTATATTTTTGAGATTGAATATAATTTAATGATTCCTTACTAGTTCTAACTAGTTAATTTAGTGATTTGAAAATTGGATTGGTTTATTTAAGGCTTTGTACTATGCTAGGTTGGTATATTAGCTAATACCAACCTTACTGAGTCGTATTGGCCCATACTGATCGATATTAGATATATCGAGGTTAAAATGTAATTTAAAAACTTTAAGGACTGAAATGAAAAAAAGGTCAAAATTTTCTTGATATTAATCGACTAGAACTGATCGACCAATCTTATGCAATTTCAAATTTTCTTGTAACACAATCGATTCTAGCATTGGTTGACCAATCTTATGTAATTTCAAATTTTCCCACAACACTCATTGGTCGACTAGTCTTTTGCAATTTCAAACTTTTTCACAACATTGACTTCCTACAATATTGTAAGTTTACACTTAAGTTATGGGTTTTTTTTATTCACCTAGTAATTTTATGTGGATAAGCATGTGTTTTATATGCATAAATCCTTTTATTTATAGAAAAAGTCTACCCTTCCTTCTTGTTTCTTAGCAATATGAGATTTAGTAGAAACTTATCAAATCCTATATTGCTAAGAAATAAGAAGAAAGAGGTAAAATTCATCTATCAATAAAGAAGTTTTGTTACAAACAAACATTATTCAAATTTTTTGTTATTTAACATTTATAATAATAAAAATACTAAATTTGTAATCTTTCAATATAAAATACTATAAAAATTCTTTTGAAACTTTTTATATATATTAGAATTCTTATTTACACATACTTTTCAATATTTTTGAATATCAAATAAATAGATTTATTTTAATCTAATATGAATTTAAAGTTATTTATTTATTAAATAAATATATATTTTAGATATTTTATGCTGTAAATATCATATTATAGACAAATTTCTTTATAATAAAACATTTTAAAAGATTTTTAAATATTAATAAAATGAAATGTAATACTATTGAACATAATTAATAAATAATAATTTATTAAATAATTAATGATCAAATAACTAAGAATAGTACTTTACCTAATTAATAATAAAATTATATATTTAATAAAAATTAAAATCTATACAACATAATATATATAAGGACTATTATGTAGATTTTTCAAAATCTAAAGTAGTTTATACTTTTAAAAGTTATCTAGTATGGTATACAATATTGACCGGTACCGATATAGTATCATACCAAGACAAAATTCGATATTGATATGGTACTACTGTTTATAACATTAGTATATAACACTACTCAGAATAACTAGAAAACTTCTTCTTCCTCTAACTTTAAATATTATGAGTGTGTCAAGCCCTTTTACAATGAGTTCGTATAAAGAACAAAAAAGGGTCACTTTTTATATAATTTTTTGAACTAACGGTTGATTCCACCTTTGTTTTGATATTGACAAAAATGATTATGTATTTGTGGAGTTTGATGTGTATAAGATAAGTTTGAAAAAAAAAGTCTTGAAGTGTTTAGTAAAGACTTGACGTACACATATGTTGAGCCTTGATAAGCGATGTGTATAGAATACATGAAGTATGTTGAAGTTGTATGAAGACAAAGTTGACAATAAGAGAAGCATTGAAGTTGATCTTAAAGATTAAAGATAGAAGATCAAATTCAAGAATA
The DNA here is from genome assembly GCA_028565735.1 of Pinacopodium congolense. Taxonomy (NCBI): domain Eukaryota; kingdom Viridiplantae; phylum Streptophyta; class Magnoliopsida; order Malpighiales; family Erythroxylaceae; genus Pinacopodium; species Pinacopodium congolense. The sequence continues at coordinate 4,286 of JAOXYD010219780.1, forward strand.
GAATTTGCTAGGTTGTTATGAGTGAGTATTTATATAAGTCTTCTCTTTAGTTTGATCATAGTTTGAAAGGGCTCAACCATGTCTATGCACTCATACTTAGTATTTGCATATAAGATGCATAATTAAGAGGTGTTGTATGTATTTAATATGTCCTCTTGATGTATGGATGGATGCATGTATGATATTGTATGAATATTTATGTAATAATTGAATCAGTTAAGATTTGAATGGATAAATTGGTATGATTAATGATTTAGTAAATTGGTTAATTTGATATGACTTATATGATTAAGTATTGACTTATATGAATTAGATAAGGATTGCCTGAACTGGGGTTGCATGAATTAAATTTGAAGTGGTTATGTATGTTATTGTGTTATGTAAATTGGTTAGATTAATATGTTAAGGAAATTCAGTAAAATGAATATGTTAAATTGTGTTAATAAATATTTGGTATTCATTGGTTACGTGTTAAAATATGTTGGATTAGTTTAGAAGTGAATTGGATTAAGTTTATTTTTATTTTTTAGCCAAGTTTGGGTCGTGATATCCAAACCTGTTAAAGGTTGGTCAATTCAATTGATGGTGCTGAATCTAGAACAAGAGTTAAATCAAGATAAATAATGAATATGAATTCATCATAGAGGATTATTTATCTTAATCCTAACTTTATCATTGAGTATTACTTCTTATGAGTTTATTTAAGCAATTTACTTTTAATCGTTCCACTTATTTTCTTTATTAAACCAATCAATCATCTTTCTACTTAATAGGCTAGGTAATTTAGATAGAGATTCATTAGCAATAGGAGTCCCTATAGATTCAACATCTAGATTCATCTTAACTATATTGCAATCAATAGGTACACTTTTCCTATTTATGTTCTTTGGTATTATTAGTGCGTTTCTTGGTATATTTTGATTTAAAACTTAGGTACACTACAAACACATCACTAAGATAAAATTAATATTAATAAGGTGGTGGATGTTGATAGGATATCCCTACATGAGTATAAAAAATTGGCAATTATATCATTATATTGCAAATTTCTAATCACTTTTAGAAATATTATTTTGCAAGAATTTTGACTGAATTACTTTAGTACTTGTACACATGGAGGGTAAATTACAATGAAGATCATCTATGAAGTGTTTAAGGTGCCTGAGAGATGGAGAGAAAAATAAGGAAGTTATGTTTAAAGACATAAGATACAAAGATAATATACTAGTATTAACTTATGATTTTATTAAAATTTCCTAATAATTATGGTATTTCCATAAATATTTGTTGATATTGTACTTAAATGGAAGGGAAGAGAAGCCGTTTTGAGGAACGAAGTCATGTTGATGATGTATAAGGTTATAGAAGAACTGAAGTAATTGAGAGAACCATTGGTCTTAAGGTGTGAGAAGATGCTACTTATAAACCTTAAAAATTATGATGTCCTAAGGCATAAGGAGATGTCAATAATGGATAAAAAATAAAAAAAACTTGATATCTCGAGGAATAAAGAGATACGAGTGATGAATGAGAAGAAAAAGAAATTGTCCTAATACATGATAAGATGCTGATAATGGAAAGCATAATGTATGAAGCTATCATGAGGCAAGATGAAATGGCTATACCCAAGAAGAAAGCTTTAATATTGGGATATATGTTAATGAATTATTATATTCATTTTGAGATGTGATGAAATGATTTCTGACCTTATTTTTAAAATGTAGGCAATAAGGAAGAATTCATTGCAAAGGAAGTTGCTAATGACGGATGTGAAAGGTGATAAAAAGAAATATGTAAAAGTTAGAAAAACAAATACGAATAAGTGGCAAGATCACTGATTAACTTCAAATTTAAGTTCATTGAGTCATTTTTTATATGTTTATTATTGAACCTCAAGAAAAGATAAAATGCTTTAAGTCATTAGGAGGTCAGTATAAAAGATGTCGTACGGTTGGGGTTAGAGGTAGTTAGTAAGAAGTATACTTCTTAGAGTAAAGTTACAATTTTTGATTTCATTTAATATGTATTATTTATATAGAAAGGTAAAATGAAAGACAAGGTAATGGAGCGTATTTGTGGGATAATTTTATTTTTATACTTATGTTACATGCATTTAATTTGATTTGACATGTCATATATATTTGAAAATTGATTGAATTGTTATTAAAATCATGTTGAATATTTGTTGATGTCGAAACCATTCAAAATATTCTTTTTGAGATTAAACTTAATGATGTCTTGATGTGCTTTAATCTTAGAGATTTTATAAATAACATGGTGTGGTGATACTATGACTTATTAGTACATAAATTGCTAATTTTTTCTTTATAATGTTGTTATAATAATTTATGATGTAAATGAATACCAAAAAATTTGATAACAGTTTCTCATCTATTCTATTGCTTGGGGGGGGGGGGTTCCTTCAATAATTACATTGTAGACTTAATATTTGCAAATAAAATTTAGTTTTATGTATCATTTAGTTGTCATAATAAAGAAAAAGAATGTTATGATGGATGGAATTTGATGCCAATTTATTTTCAGGTTAAATTGTAGCAAGTCTTAGAGGCTAATATTCATAAATCTTTAGAGACCTTAGTTTTCTTACATCTTTTTATGAAGTATGTAAGAAATATCGTCAAGGATTTGGAACTTGGTAATGATTCCTATAAGGGTACCTAAGTATGGAAAATTTATTACATACTTAATAATAGAGCAAAAAGTATTTTATCATATATAATGAATATATTGTGTCTATTGGAAAGCAATTAATCTTTTTTTTTAGTTTATCATTCATCTGCTTTTAAATGAGCATTGGTGGTGCTATTGTGTTCAATTGAAGTCTTAGGATGCAATGATTTTTGACTCAAACCATGCTAAAGATAAGTAGAAGGAGATTATAAATGAAACACTAGCATATTCCTGTGTTATTTGACTATTGTTTGACAATACTACTCATATATTGCTTAAGGCCTAAAGAAATCAAACCATATGTTGGCTACATATGCTTATTCTTTTGAAAGTGATGGTTATGGCTAAAATTACCAATCTCATATCTAATAGAATTCTTGAGGTAAGAGAATAAGTAAGAAAAAAATATTTTGTTTTTGAATTCCACTGGAAAAATCTTTGACATTGACCTAATGACATTGAGTAGTATTAATGAATAACTAATGTTATAAGGATAAGTGTTTCAACGTCAAACAAAGTGATGAATAAAAGAGATATATGGTATGTACCTAGGAATATTGGTTTAGGAATTAGGTTCTTAAATACAAAATCAGGGAAGGCACATATGTTGATGATGTGCACCTTTAGATATCCACACCTTTATAATTGGGTGAAATCTAAGAGATTCAACTCGTTATGATATTAATGTTTTCCTCCCACAATAAGTATTTTGACTCCATATGCATCCCTAACCTTACATGTAATGTAGTTAACATAGTTACTATTGAATTACTCTAGAGTGACTACTATATTTTCTTTTTTATTTTGTGTGATTGCATGTGTTTAGTGACCATTATATGCAATGTTAGTTTTTGAAGACATTCTATATGGATTTTCATGCAAATTTGGAATATGGCATGTAATTAAGAAAATTTAATGGCTCAAATAATTTTAAGAAGTAAAAAAAATAATAAAGGAAAAATAAAGTGTAAGCCTTAAAGGCACTCAAGAGAGGGGGTAAAATTGAGTGATAAAAACTTTTTAACTTAATTAATCCAACCTTCTAAACCAATTTAAACTAAATGTAATCTCTAAACTAATATTCAACCTAAGATGATATGGAAATGGAAATTCCAATTTGATAACAATTAAACCAAAATTCAATCCACACAAAAACAATAAGTAAAGAGATAAGAGTAGAGAAAGACACTGAAATTTATAGAGGTTCGTCTATTCTAAAAATACACTTTATAACTACTTGTTAAAAATTATACTAACAAAATAAAAATAATTACAATCTTTTTCTAGCGTGAAGAGTAACCCTTACAAGATACAATCTTCTTATTGAAGGTGAAGAATATCATTTTGACAAATTTTAATGACAAAGTGGAGCTTTTACAACACCAACAAACTAAATAGTTTAATAAAACCCTTACAAGTAACCAAACACATATAAAGAGGTATTTCACTTAAAGCTCAATTAAACTAAGGACTAGCCCTGACCACGGTTAAGTTTTTAACTAGCTACCTATCGGTTTAATAATCGGCGGTTATGGTTTAAAAACCGTAACCGGGGTCAATAGTTCTAAACCGTAACCGAAACCGTTACTAACTGTTTTAATTACGGTTAAACTAATTTAAAAACTGTGAATCGGTGGTTAAACCGGCCGTTTATTCGCGGTTATAAATTTCCTATCAATTAATTAAAAAATTAAAAAAAATTTAAATTTATATTAAAAAATATATGTAATTTTTTGTGAAATTTTATTTGATAGAAAAATGTATTATTTTAAAAAATGAAACAATTGTAGATGAAATATGTTATTTGAGATAACAAGAGAAAAAGAAGTTGTAATTGTTGTGGAAAAAATTGTATTAATAAAAATATATAGTTATAGTTATAAAAAATAATAAAAAATGTATATATATAACCGTGATAAAGACCGTACTTACAGTTTAGAATACGGTCCAAGACCGTACCTCAAACATGGTCTAAGACTGTGCTTGAAGCATAATTACATAAGGTTGAATAATTTGGTTTATAAAAGTGCATTTTTTATGTAGGTTGTGTTATTGATCATAAACTATTTGACACCCATGCACAAATCTTATGCTTGTAGCTTTCTTAGGATCTCAACGTCTATCTTCATCATAAAATGTCAAATTCTATTCTTAGAGCTTTCATTAGGTTTCTCCAAAGTTTCTTTTTCTAAAAATTTTCTATCATGGTTAAGAATAAAGGTGGTAGTCCATCTATAACTAGTAGAGCATGAACCGTAAATGAGGATGAGTACTTTGATATTGACTCACCTTAATTCCTACTGTACTATTAGAGAATTGAAAGAAAACTGTCTCATTTCCCCTTCCTATAAGCAATATGGTTTAGGCCCATTTTTCATTTCTCAAGGTTGGGATTCATTACTTACTTTTCCTACAAGAATTTGTCCTACCAATGTTAGTTTTTTTTTCTTAATCTTAGAAAATGTTGTATAAGGGATAAGTATCATATTGTCACTAAATTCCAAGGAATCTCTATCTATCTTTCTATGGGTCTAATAAATGAAACCTTAGGTGCTTTGTCCCACAAGAGTGCTCTTATTATAACTATTGACCAAATATAGCAATTCATCTCTCTATGATTAGATGAGTAAAAACCATTTTAAAGCTATCCAATAGGGAGGGAATAACTTGAAAATTGAGTTATGTGAGAGAAATTAATGCAATCCCCTACTTCCACCATTTTTTTACTAAATGCAACTTCCTTTTCTTAAGTGATCAATATAATTTCCTAGGTTTAGATGATCTTTAGTTTCTCTCTACATTAATGATGGGTGACTTAATTCATTCAGGATATTTATTTTATACAATATGATTCATTTTTCCAAACTAAAAAAAACCAAAATATTCCCTATTCTCTCATTCTTGGTCACATCTTCTAGCATTTTCATATTCTGCCAATAAAAGGTTAGTATGATTTCCAATCTTTCTTTGATCAATTAACTTTAAGTCACATAGGTTATCAAATTGTTAATGGTCCAATGGCTCGACCATATTAATGCCAACAGTAACCTATTTTCCCCCATACTCACTTGGTGATGGTGATAATAAGATTGGTTGGAGTTATACCATGACTCTGTCCATAGATGATGAGGCCACATCCTTTAGACCTCCTCTAAATTTCATTATAGAATTTATAGTCGATATGTAAACCAACATTAATCTATTCCATGGTGAGGTTAGTACATTTCAAGATTGACTCAAAGGTTTGGTACAATCTTCATGAGAAGTTCACATTACTTCATGACATTGACTTACGTTTTCCTTCTTCACCTTGATTTAAGTTTTATTGTGGAAGAGTTAGTATTTTCTTATATAAGGAGAGTGTTTTGATGACTTACATATTTTAAGAAAATCTAAGTGGTATCAAGAAAATCTAAGTGGTATTGGAATAAATTTAATACATGTTTTGTCTTTATGTCTTAATAATATCACATAGTTTTATTATTATTAAAAAACAGGAGATTATGCAACCAAGGAAGATTTCACATAAAATTTGATGACGTAAAAACAATCTTGCTATTAATCAGTTTATTGCAGTTAATGTTTTGAAAAGATAGGTTTAAAGAAAAAGGTGCTTAAGAGATACAATTTAGAGCCTTATAGCTTAAATAGAGCTTCTGAAAAATAAAAGCAAAAGGCTTAATATCAAGATCAAGATAGTGTTTTAAATATTTTGTCATATAATTTTATGATAATCTTATTTTGGTCAACTCAAGGTATTTAATGGACACAAATAATATATATTGCATTTATGCATAGTTTTTATGCATATAGGTTACATAATCAAGAAGAATTAAGTAAGGAATGTTTTTAAATGATCTTTTTTGACATACAAAATATTTTAGAGAACAATTTTGATATGTTTTTGTATTTTTGTGTTAAAGAAATATTTGAAATGTTGGTATATATTTTTTAATAACTTGCATGTGTTAAAATGTGAAACATCAGTGGAAAACTAGTCTATATATAATTTGTCAACTTTAATGACTTGTCGATTATTTTGTGTGACTAGTCAACCAATGGGTTGTTTTTATACAAACTAATCAACCATCGACTAATGGCATGGAAAATCAAGTTCTAATTGTGAGTTTCAATGACAAAAAATAGAATACATGAAATTTAATGAAAAATTTTATTAATAATATAGGAGCTGATCATGGTTCGATAATCAAAATTTATTATGTCTCAATCAATGTTAACCAAGCGACAACTATAAGTTTAATAGGACTGCATAATTCTGGATGTGTAACCACTACTTGCAAAATTAAAAGGGATTCATGAACTCATTCATTGACAGACAATATCAAGCTTAGCTTTAGCTATATATAAGATAAACTCCTTTTACTTTTAGTTTCAAGATAGAGTTGCTTTTTTAGGCTCTACTTAGACTAAATAGTTGCTTTAATGCAGTATTTCCTATGTGAGTTACTTTGTAATTGGATTTATGTAGCATTAAGGTGCAATTTCTATTTTTACTAATTTATTCTATTTAATTTCCAAAAAAAAGAGTCACAATGGCTATAAACTGTTATTAAGGAAAATTTTATCACCAAAGGGATAAATTGTTTAATTGTGGAGACTATGGAGGTCATAGATATAATGAGGTTAGAAGAGGGAGGTCAGAAAGATTAGAGAAGGTAGATGGAACATGTTTAGGCAAGGATGCTGAGAACGGTTGAAGAATGACCACAAAAAGGCTATAGAGGTTGCTAATGGTTTTGATGCTAGAGAATCCAAAATGGAGATGGGAAGTAACAAGCATAGGAATCAAACAAAGTTTTGATATTAAAATTTTCAACTATTTCCCCCCTTTTGCATTTATTCACATTTGTTACCATTTTTCCCTTATACTATTACAAAATTAATTTTTTTTCATATTTAGTATTGGTGGCCATGGATGGCCAACATTTGTAAGCTACCAAGCTCTTTTCCAAAAAAGAAAACACAAAATCATAAGCCGGAAAAATTCACCACCTAGGGAGAACAAAAGAGTAATAACCAAATAGGAAAATATGAATAGAGAAAAGAGAGCATAAAAGATGAAAGATGAGAAGAAAATAGAAAAATATGAAGGAATAAAAACCTAAGGAAAAAACAAAAAAGAGAAAAATGGGAGATAATAATTTGGAGGCTAAGAAAATGGTTGTAATATTTATAAGAGAATAAAACAAAAAAGATAAAAATGAAAAAAATGGGTATAAAGAGTGTGGTTTACCTACTAACATTTCATAAAGATATAAATTAGCTTTTATAGTTATCTAGAGCACCACTTTACCTCCCAATATTTAAAAATTATTCTATCAACACCTTAAACCTTTACATATGATAGTCCCTAAATAGCACTTAAGAGAGAAAGTGAATTAGGTAATTAAAAACTTTTAAAATTTTGTTCTTAACTAAAATTGCCTTTAATCAAAATGGAGAATTATGAAAAATTAAACAAAAATATATAATGATATGAATTGAAATGAAATAAACTTGAAAAATAAAAGAGATAGGGATAGAAAGGAGCAAATTAATTTATAATAATTCGGTATATAACCTATACCTACATTTACTCTCCAACTATGTGTTGGTAATTTCCACTATTATAATCACCATTTTACAACAAACCCTCATTTGCAATAGGGTCTAGAGTAACCCTTAGAAAGTTTATATCTCATAATCAACCTCTCCTAAAATACATCTAAAAAATTCTTTGTTGACTCTATAAAAGTGTTTAAAGGGGCTCTTAACATACTAAGATGTTTGCATTATAAAACATACTAAAAATACGACCAAACTTCACAAAAGAATACTTAAAATGTTTCAGTTTACTTGTTTTTATGCTTCTATATACTTTGATGCCTATCACAAATCCTAACGCACCTTATAGCTAATGCACCTTATAGGTAAAAGTCGTCCTACTAGTTGTTTATAGCCATTTCGAATCATTAAAAAACATTTAATTCATTTTTTACCATTAAAACTAGCTGTCGTAATTTGATTCATCAAGCTAGTAGTCATCTAGTCTAATTACACACACACACACACACACACACACACACACACACACACACACAAAGAACTTGTTATCTAATTAAAACTAGCAACCTAAGTCAATAGGAAACTAAATGTAATCACTAAATCAATATTCAACCTAAGATGGAATGATAATGCAACAACAAAAAATGAATGAAATAAATTAAGATTCAAGACACAATCAACAATAAGTAAAGGAGTTAAGGCAAGAGAGGGCCATAAGCAAATTAAAAAAGTTTACATATCCCAAAGATAGGCTATGTCTCCTTTCTAACTACTTTTTGGATGATTCTATACTAATCAATCAAAACAAGTACAATCTTCTTATAAGGTGAAGAGTAACCTTTGCAATCTTACTTTTCAAGGGTGAAAAGTAACCCACAATAACAATCTTACTTTCTAAAGGTGAAGAGTAATCTATCCAAACTCTTTTAAACTAAAGAGATGCCTATACAATTCACAAGTATTCAAAAGATTCAATTCCCCCAAATTCAGTAACTGAATACATCTTGAAAGATGCTTCACTCAATGCACAATTAATCTAAGGGCTTTAACTTTCAATAAATGATATGAATGAATGATGACAATATTAAAAGCTTAAAAAAATTAATATAATAGAAATTAAGGATTAAAAATGTGTAAATATATATGCAATATAATCAAGATAAGCTAATAACAAAATATGGACAGTTTAAGCACTCTATGAATATTAAGCTCAAAACACAAATATAAGTGCTTAAAAATCAAACTAAAAATACCAGAGCACTCCTAACACTTTATTTGAACTAACCACTATCAAGTTATCCGCCTAGAACTGATTTGAATAATGAAATTCGTGATTAAATGAAGAACATAAAAAACTAGATAGTTTTGATGTATGGATGAACTAATGCACACAAGAGATGAAATAATCAACCAAAAATTTGAAACAAAGATTATTCTGACTCCTAAGAACTTAAAAAAAATATAAAACAATAATAATAAACACAAAGGAATAGATTACGTAAGTTGAAATTGGAATCAAACTTAAACCAATTAAAATAGTAGTTATCTTGAAGTATATGAAAGTTCAAGCTTAAAGATAACATAAACAAGTCTAAAAAATTCGAAACAAAGCTCAAACACAATCTAGAGACCTTAAGCAAGTTGAAAAATCCAATAACATGATTTAAGAAGTAGGTTTTATCACCTGAAATCTAGATTTAAGCTAGAACAGTCTCAATAGTGTTAGTGCTAATAGATGTATGAGTTCTAGCTTCAATATGATGAATTAGCCTATCTAAAATGTAAAAGATAGAACAAAAAAACTCTTAAACACTCAAACAAGATATTAGACACAATTTCGCCCATCTAGAAATACAAATTGATAGCAAATAGTTGGTTGAAAATCAATGTAGTATAAAAATGGATAGCTTGAGACTTTTAAGAGATTTAGGAGGTTTGATTAATTTTTAGAGTGTCTAGAGAGTCAAAATTCGTTTCTAAATGATATATATAGTGTCTAGATGCTCAAAAAGGATTTAGGAGGGTTTTAAAGCAGTTAGAATGATGATAAAAGGTAAAAACCCGAAAGTAGAAACTAGCAGTTAGAGACAGAGCCTTCAACGACACCCTCTGGGCTTATCAAAAAGGGGGTACAATGGCACCCTGCAACCCATCGTTTAAGGAAGAACAAGTCGTCGTTATATGTTTAGAAAACACGAAAAAGACTCCAAACTACCTCTAAAATATTTCATACAGGTTCCAAACATTAATTAATACTTCAAATAACTTTTAAATCATGTCTTAAGGCTATATGAATGATCAAAGCTCATTAACCAATTCAAAAATATTAAATGACCTATGAAATTAAATTATATGCAACTTTACATATTTAAATGCAATACATGATCAAAACTAAGTCCTTAGATCAATTAAACATCAAATAAAACTTACAAACATATTTGGAACAAGCTATCTAAGGTCTTGAAGCTTCCAAATCATTTGAATTTCCATTATCTTCTAATTTGACCTTCAAACTCCAAGCCTTCCATAATGAATTCTTCTTGAAACATACCTATCTTTAAGATTAACATCATAAACTAAAATCATTAGTGATTAAGCATGTTTTGTTATCATCAAAACCAAGATTGGAGCCTCCCTTGGTTCAAAATATTATCTAGCATGCACATAAAAGTCAAGGAAAGGTTTAAGATTCTAGAGTTACCACTTACAATGATAGCTCATCAGAATAAATGGTATCCAATTAAAGAAGACAAGGAAATCCTTCAATTAACTTAAAGGGGAATCCATAGAAGATAACATAAATCACCCCTAAACTTTATGAAAGGAGAATCCATTAATAGAAGATGGAAACTACTTTTAGAGATATGAAATAAATTATTGTAAGTTTGAAATCCAGACTTGAAGTTTGCCTTTATTAATAAGATATCAAATGATCATTAAGATCATCAAACACTTCTACCCTCTTATGTATTTCTTTATTCTCCCTCTTGTACTATAATATTGATATAACACAATTTTCTTTTTGGCGTAGCAATCTCTTAGCTTACTACTCAGATCTTTTTCTTTTAAACCTACATTCCCATATCTTTCACCTAAATATTCTTATACTACCCTTTAAAGTAGGACATAAATCAATGTTGTAGGTTACTACAAAAAATAGATTTTTCCTAAAGGAAAACCTTTTATTAAAAATAAAAAACTTATAAAAATAAATACAGATAGATAAAGACAATAAAAAGGAGTACAATTAGTAAAAATAAAAATAAAAATAAAATATGCTAATAATTCAATATAATTTTAAAAAATAAAAAATAAGCAACTCCAGAAATGATAATTAAATGAAAAGTTATTGAAGTAACTATCATGAGATATAGTTTAGAAGATCAAGAAGAATTCAAAACCCAACTTCTTGAGTAAAAATAGCTTAAGATAGTAAGACCTAATAAGCCACTTCATTCTCCTTTGTATTTATGGTTAGAAATCATGTAGAAGGAGTTAGAAATAAAGCTACCTCACATAGAAACTCTAATAAATTTATTAAGAGGAAAAAGGATATTTTCCAAATTTGAATGTCAAAGTGGATTTTGGCAAATTAGAATGCGTAAAGAGTTTTTTTTTTTTTTTTTTGGTGAGGAAGGAAATAATTAGCTACAATTCTAACTTTATTTCTAACTCTTTCTATATGATTTCTAAACCATAAATGTTGGGGACTAATGAGGTAAGTTACGACGTCCTATTATCTAAAACTTTTCTAACCCAAGAGGTTGGTTTTTAAACTCTTGTTGATCCTCTGCACTATACCTCACAGTAGTTACTCTAATACTTTCTGTTTATCTATCATTTCTAGAGTTGCTTCTTATAAAATCGTAATGGTTTTTTTTTACTAATTATAATCATTCTTTTATCATCTTTTTTCTATTTGTACTTATTTTCTATAAGGTTTTCTACTTTTAATAATGGTTTTCATTTAGGAAATTTTGATTTTTCACTATAATCTACACCACGATGGGTTGTGCAAGGTTTAAAAGATATTGAAGTATGCCTAGCATAACTATGTTTATTCGATTAATAATTTTCAAATATCCTTAAAGGGTCTTAAAATGTATCTGTTATTTAATGGTTTCAAGAAAAATTTTATGGAATAATTTTAAAATTTTATTTCATAAAAGAATATATGTTTCAATATTATAAAATTAAAATGGAGTGCATTTTATTAAGAATGATTTTACTAGGAATGATCTTAGAAGTATTTGTTGATGGCTAATATCCTTTGACAAGTGTATTTTATTATTATAAATATCTAGTCCTGCAATGTTCTTTAATGTTTCATGGAATTATAAAGGAAAACAACTTGCTTTACATAAGCAAGATATTGCTCCACTATCAATGTAAGTAGCAAAATATTCTACTCAATAATCATTATATGTTATATCTATTGGAATACAAATACTAGTAAAATTAGTCATTATAGAAAAATGCATTTAGTATTATTAATATAAGCTATTTGAATCCCATATTGAGTTATCTTCTAAGGTTTAACTTGTACTACAAAACTAGTTCCTAGCATTTTTCTAAATTAAATCCTTCATTCTATACTAATAATCTAACATGCATTTTTTCTCCTCCTATTTTAATTTTAGTTTCTATTTCAGAACTTATTTGATGGATTTCTCCATTGAAGTTACATAATGATAATGTTCATCTAATTGAAAATGTACGAAATTATGTACTAAATTTTTATTAATATAACTTCAATTAGTTTCTGTATCTATTAAAATATTACAAGGAATATATCTTAAGCCATCAAAATATTCTCTTTTAATTTGATAATTTGAACTTTGTCTTTTATCTGCTCTAATTAGGAACCTAAAATATGTTTGGTTTCCTATAACTCATGTTTCAAAATAGGATAATCTAAGCATTAATCTCTTAAGAGAGTCTATCATGGATTTTTTTTTTGTAAATCTAATAAAAAATTATCTCTTAGTTCTTATATAGGGTTTATAAAATGAGGATATATCCTTTAAATTTCAAATAATAGTTTTGGGAAAACCACATGATTTTTTTTTTTACAAAGCATTTAGCATCATGTGTGCTTGAAAGAGCATAAGATATCTTACAAGTAATAAATTATGGTTCCTTCTTTAGTTAGATTTTTTCTTTTAAAGTCTTGAATCAAAGAAAGTACTTTATTGAAATCTTTATCCTCTATATTATAGGCTATATTTAGATAAATATTAAAACATAAGTTTTTGATATCGAAGTTCGCCTCTTAAAATTCCTAATCAAGCTTCTTTTCTTTTCATAAGTTTATTATCTAATATTGCCAATTCAATAGTACTTTCTATTCCTTCTCTAAAAATAGATTTAATAAAGGAATCATTACTTTATTAGAATTTAAGCTAATATCAAATGATTTTTATTTAACATTAGTATTATAAATGTTAGGTTTTTTCTTAGTTTTAATCCCATCTTTTCTAACACAAACATCTTAAATCCACTATAAAAATTTATAGAATAAATAGTACTTTGAATATTTTTTAGCATCTTTCTATCAATAAGAATTTCTTATAATGTCCTTCTTATTCATAGGTATTGAATATTGTATCTATAACTTTATTATAAGATTCTCCATCTTCATTCATCTATTCTAGAATTAAAGTTTTCTTCATATTCATTTTTTAATTATATAAATACTTTCTTTTGAAGTACAGTCTTCAAAAGCATCTTTTTTTAATACAATCTCCTTTTACTATCATTTCATTAACTTTATCATCTACTGATTGACATAATGTCCTTTTTCTTTGCAATAAAAATACCGACATTCTATTTTCTTTCCACTTCTTTTTCTATTTCTTCTATATATAGGTTTTATAAGTTTATAACCTTCATTTTTCTTATAATATCTAGCTTTCTTTTCTTGAAATATCTTTTCTTAACATCATCTTCTTCTTCTTATATTTTATCTTATTAGAATAATAAGGACTATCACAACCTATCATAGTTGGCATTTTCAAAGTTATTAGAGTAACTACCATGAGATATAGTTTAGAAGGTTATGAAGAATTGAAAAACTAACTTCCTGAGCTAAAAAACCTTATGATAATGAGACCTAAGAAGTCACCTCATTTATTCCTAGCATTTATGGTTAGAAATCTTGTAGAAGAAATTAAAATAAAGCTAGAATGGTAGTTAATTACAAAAAACTAAAAGATAATATTGTGTTTGATGGATATTTTCTTCCTTATATAGAAACTCTAATAAATTTAATAAGACCGAAAAGATATTTTCTAAATTTTAATGTAAAAGTGGATTTTCACAAATTAGAATGTATAAAGATAGGATCTTGCTGACCTAGAAATGAAAGATATAGGATCTTGCTGACCTAGAAATGATAGATAAATAAAAAGCTATTAGAGTAACTGCTAAGAGATACAGTTTAAAAGGTCATAAAGAATTCAAAAAAGGTTATGAAAAATTAAAAAAACTAAATTTTTGAGCTGCAAAACCTTATGATAATAAGAGTACTAGTTCATTACCTATAAATTTGGTAGGCATAGAAAATTTTTGTGACACCATAATCCATAAATTAGTATTTTC
>JAOXYD010219791.1:0-19141 GCA_028565735.1 Pinacopodium congolense
TGAAGTTGCATGAATCAAGGGTGGATGAATGCTTCATTGCTCTAAACACATTAAACTCAATCTCTTCATCTTGAAGTTTGAGAATGAGCTTTCCACCATGTACATCAATCAGTGTCCTGGTAGTAGCCATGAATGGTCATCTTAAAATGATAGGCGCTGTACTATCTTCTTCCATATCTAAGACAAGAAAGTCCACAGGGAATATGAACTTGTCAACCTTGACTAACACATCTTCAATAATTCCTCTTGGATGTGTTATCGATCGATCAGCTAACTACGTGGTATAAAAATTAATGAAAAACAATCCCTAAATCAAAAATAAATTTAAAAAATGGGAAGGCGTTGATGAATAGTACCTCTGACTAGTTTATGCTTGATTTGATGCGAGTTCTATGATCCTAGGACTAATTAGAGGCTAGAATCAGATGAAGGATGGAATTAGCGACAATTTAAGCCTAAGAACTCAACTTTTGGTTGAGAAATGACCAAGAAATCGAAGAAATTAGGGTTAGAAGTTGTTGGAGGCACAGAAAAGGGGAGAAGAAGAAGACTAAGACTAGGGAGGAAATGATGTCACATGGCTCCTTAACAAGGACTTAAACCATAGTCTATGGAGTTAAATAATTCCATTCTACTCATGCATTTAACTATGCAAAAAGACTTAAAGGACAGTTCTGGAACTTAAATGTCCCACAGTTTACTATTGCCGTTTTACTTCTTAAGTTCCTCCTTACTTTGAGTTTTTTAATGAAAATTTTCCTATAAATAACCCCCAAATTAATTCTAGACAAAGAACAAGGGATTACACATCTAAATTTCTCAAAATCAAGTCCCAAATACACTAACAAAACGAGCTTAAAAAGATTGAAATTGAAAAGAAAGCTAAACTAAAAATTAAAAAGTCTAAAATGAAAACTAGACAAGGGCTTAAGAAAAACACTTCTGAAACAATTTAAACAACCTAAAATGGGGACCTAAGAGAAAGGAAAGCTAATTAAAATGCAAAAAAATTAAAACTGAAAATTAAGACCTAAACTAGACAAAAGGCTTAAAAGAACTTACTTAGACAACTTAATCTTGAAAAAGAAATAATTAAAAAACATTAAAATAAGATTAAATGAGAAATTTCAAACTAGAAAAAAAACTCAAAGTAAAGAAAACTAAATTGAAATTTTAAAAGAAAAAGCTAAGAGGCACATTTAAAGAAGGAAATATTAGAGAATATGAAATACTAGAAGGAAAGGAAAACACCCAAATACTTGAATGATTAGAAGATTAAATTAAACCTAGTAAGGATCAGAAAGAAAAAGAATTAAAGTAAGATCATTGTCCTTACAAGGGAAATACAGTTTTTCCCTTTGTCCATTGACTTTAAAAGATGACCAACCATTTGAAATTTCAATGGTATCATATGAATAGACCTCAATCTCATCATAAGGGCCAGTCTAATGAGATCAAAACTTTATTACCAATCTTGAAATCACGAGGAAAAATGTCATAAGCGCGAGTTATAGATCAAAACCTTATTACCAATCGTAAAATCACTAGGATTAATGTTTTTATCATGCCACTTCTTGGTCCTTTCTTTATAAAGCTTAGTATTTTCAAAAGCATTAAGGAGAAATTCATCCAATTTATTTAATTGTAATAGCCTTTGCTTACTAGATTTCTTTGGATCAAAATTTAAGAAAGTAATTGCCCAAAAAGCCTTACGCTCTATTTCCACAGGAAAATGACATGACTTGCCATAAACTAGGCGATACAGAGATATACCAATGGGTGTCTTAAATATAGTGTGATATACCTACAATGCATCATCCATTTTTAAAGATCAATCTGTTCTAGAAGCATTAATAGTCTTTTCTAGAATTCTTTTAATTTCTCGGTTTGAAATTTCTACTTAAACGTTATTTTATGGATGATAAGGTGTAGTAGTCTTATGCGTTACATCATACTTAGATAAGAGGGAATCGAATTGTTTATTATAGAAATACGAGCCTCCATCACTTATTATCACTCGTGTTGTACCTACTTTTTTAAATATTTTTCTTAAGAAATTTCACCACACTTCTTACTTTATTATTAGGTAATAATATTGCTTTAACCTATTTACTGATATAATCCACTGCAACTAAAATATACTGAATGACATATGATTTAAGGAAGGGTTACATAAAATTAATGCCCTAAACATAAAAGACCTTGCAAACTAAAATTACGTGTCTCTAGGCTTAAGAATATGCGTGTAGCGAGTATGTGAACATAGAGACATAAGGTACCTATCATGAGGCCTAAATGTATGCATGTCATTTCATTAATGTAAATCTCTCCTAGGATGTGAATATGATCCTTTCCTAGGATTATGCACATGCATATTTGAAATACGAGAAGGTTTAGGACCTCTTTACCTACCATGGACCCAAAATGCATCATTATGAGATGATGGTGCATTCCTAAAGAAATTATGCCTATTTTTGCTTACATGCACACCTTTCCTATCCTTTGGCCTAGATGCATATATGAATGCATGGTTATTTTTCCTAGCATGTAAATTTAATGAAGATGCAACATTCTTAAAAGATGTTCTAGCATGAGATTTTAATGATGATTCACCATTATCAAATAAGGGTTTAGGAAAATTTTCATCTTCTAAGTTCCTACCCTTAACCAAAATGGTTTTTTCATCATTTGAAACATTTGTATCAACAAAACCTAAACCATGCCTATCATTGGAAACTGTTTGTCCTTTTAGCATGCAATCTAATTTTTCTTTTCCCTTTATATATGTAGACAATGATTCCTTAAGGGCTTCTACTTTCTTTTTCAAGCATTCATTTTCATGCATCAATTTATTCCCATTATCATGCATGCCAATAACCACACTCTTAAAATCTAACATGGCATTCATTTCATTTTTCAGTCTATCAATTTCTAATAATCATGCATTCTTAGATTCTAATGCATCATGCATTTTAATTTTCAACTTCTCATTCAAATACAAACAATCATCCAATTCTTTTCTCAAACAATCATTCACATTCACTAAATTATCATTCTCAATCATATAATCATTTGAAGCAACATTCATACTTTTAGGATCTAAAACATGTAAATCATTCTTCAATTTCTCATTTTCTATCCTAAGTTCATTTAATAAATTCTTGCATTCCTTATACTTGGAAAAAATATTTTTCCTTTTCACTTTAAGAGCTTGGGTAACCTTGACCAATTCATCAAATGAGATTTCATCATAATCAACATTATTTTCATCATCATTTGAGTTAGAGAGTACCTCATTGCTTTCCTTTTAAATATTTGATTGAGATGGAGCTTCTTCCACAAAAACCACAAGGCACGAATTTGAAACCTCTTCCTTATTTTTAGTTTTCTCCACTTCCTTCACTTATTCTTCTTTAGTGCCTTCTATATATATTGGCTCCAACCTACACCAAATCTCAAAGCCAAATATGCACATAGATGCTTTATAAAAAATACACCTATCTAATGCATCATGAAGAATATGCATGGTTTTTTCATTTAAGGAAACACCTTATTCTTCATTTCAAATTCCATTACATCCATTTGAAATAAAATCCCATAAATAAAAATCTTGGGTCATAAGAAAGAATTCCATCTAATTTTCCATTCACGAAACTCATTTTCATTAAAAATTGGTGGCATATCATTTCAGAACCCTCTTGGTCAAAACAATATGCCATTTCTAATCTTTACTCACAATTTCGTTAGAAATTATGAAAATGTGAGACAAAGGCTCTGATACTAATTGTAAGCCCTTTGGCACCCAAGAAGGGGGTAAATTAGGTTTTTAAAAATTTCTTATAGAATTAAAACACTTTAAACACCTTAGGCTAATCCAAACAATATGAAATCTTTAACCAAAATTCAACTTATATGGAATGTCAATTCTTAGGCCAATATTAATCCAATTCAAGCAATAATAAAGCAAAAACAAATGCACAAATATAGAAGAGATAGAGAAGAGAAAGAACACCAAGATTATAGAGGTTCGCCTACCCCAAAGATTGACTACATCCTCTCTCCAGCTACTTGTTAGAAATTCACTAACTAACATTCTTGGTTAAAGGCCAAGAGAACCTTTACAACAATCTTGATTCAAGGCCAAGCGGAACCTATACCAATCTTTTTCTAGGTCAAGAGTAACCTATCAATCTTACTTTTTACAAAGAGGGTGAAGAGTAACCCTTACAATAATCTTTTTATGGAAAAGAGAAGCCTTTCCAATACATCTAAAGCTTAAGATTTTTCTCCGACAAGGACAGCCCTTAATCCAAGGCCCCTTAAGCTTTGAACCAAGTTTATATAGCTTATGAAACCCTTGATCAAAATTAACACAAGATAAGGGCTCAAATGTAATAAGTGCAATAAAGAATCTCAATGCACAATTAAGGCCTAATCCAATCTAATTCACATACAAAGATTAACTCAATTAAAATCTTCTTTATCTTAGGTGAATAGCAACATAACAATCTATTTTAAAGGAAAAGAGCAACCTATACCACAATCAAGTATTAATACAAAATCAATCTCCCAATTTTGTAACCAAAACACACCTTTAATGGTGTTTCTCTAAAGTTCATGCAATAAAACCAATTATGAAAATTATAGAGGCAAACCAAAATTATGATAAGCCACCTAACACTTCAATAGGTCATAAACAATTTAATTTAATAAACAAAAATGTGATTATAGCATCAAACAATCAGATTTAATCAAATGAACACAAGCTGTCAAAATATATGCTATCTTAATATTCCAGCCTAAGGATGCATGATTTTAATCATTAAAATGATGTAAATTAAATGCACTAAACCTACTAAAACCTTAATCAATCAGTTGAAAATACATCACAACAATAAACATAATTTTAGCATATCAATCAAATGATCAAAATCAAGAGAAAAGCTAGAATGCTCAAACCTGAACAGTTTTGAGGAACCTGCACAAATCAAGCCCAAAGAAACAATATAATCACTTATGTTCTTATACCTAAAAAAACAAATTGAGTACTTAAAAATTGAAGTAAGAGATCCTATGAACTCTTGAGACCTTAATAAAAAAGTGTATGATAATTTTGAATCAATAAAAGTGGTTTTGCTAACTTAAAATTGAAGAATATAGAACTTAAACTTTAAGTAGTGAAAACCGTGATAGTTTTAAAGAAGAAAACTTTGAAAGCTTGAAACAAAGATTTAATGAATCAAAAAATCAATTAAAAGCTTTCTAAGTTTCGTATATATCTAAACCAACTAGAAACATAAAATTTATAGCATAAGAAACTAATTTAAAACATGAAAATATGAATTGAATAAAAACTATACAGAAAAAAGAGGAAAGCTTTGAATATTTGAATGATTGATCTTTGTAAATCCTTTTTCAGAGGTTCTAAACTAGTTAAAAGTGTTTAGGAATGATATATATAGTGTTGGAAGAAGTTTGGAGTCATTAGAAATAAAAACTAGCTATTTTGGGAGGATAAAAAGTTGTTTAGTTCAAAACCTTAAAACTATCCATTAGTGTCTGGACTATTAATGGCACCCTCTAGATTCATCAACAATGCTGTTGTGTGAAGAACAACCCGCTGTTGATTGTTTCTAGAAACGGGTGTTAAACGGCACTCATATAAGGCGTTGTTATATAGATAATTGCCCGCCATTATACGTCTAGAAAAGTACAAAACTACTTTAAATCAAATCCAAATCTTTTATAAAAAAATTCATAATATTAAACAACACTTCAAGAAAGTTTTAAAACATAATTCAAGACTGTTTAAATCATCAAAACATTGCAATCAATTCAAAACATAAGAATTTCCTTGATTATGAAAACTTTCATATTAAAAAAACTTTAAAACTTGTCAATCAATTCATAAACCATCTATAAACCACAATTCACAAAACACTTATGACACAAGTCAATTCAAATACACTTAAATAAGTTCAATAAAAAATTCAATTAATTTAAAATCATAAAGAAGCATACACTAAAATAATTCATCACATTATTTCTTGATTATACAACACATAGCCTAAATGCTATTCTAATTCATTTCCTGATACGCCAAAGCCATAACTTAATCAAGTTAATAACTAAAACCACAATTTAACTCTTATATGCCTATATGCAAATGTGAGAGCCCTTTTCAAGTATTAATTAAGATCAAGAAGACTTACAACTTAAGACCTTTCGTAAGCCTAACTAAGCTTGATCTTCTTTTCTTGATCATCAATCTTGATCTTCATTCTAACTCTTTAATGCTTGATCCATTCTTCATTATGTTCAAGATGGCTCTTCTACCTTAGGCTTCACATATATGCTCTTACACTTTAAACATCAACCTGTCTTATAAAGCATCACAAACTTAAACATTAGTAAGAATAATGTTTTGTCATCATCAAAACATATGATGAGAATCACCTTGGTTCAACAGAAACTATACCCAGCCAGTATTTCTATGACATGATCAATAAAAGGTAATGAGAAATGATCCTTACAGTTGGCATCATTTAATTTTCTGTAGTTAATATATATACACTAGCAAGTTACCTTTCTTGTGGCAATTAGTTCATTTTGATCATTTTGAATGATAGTAGTGCCTTTTTTCTTTGATACCACTTGAATTGGGCTAACCCAAATTGAATCAAAAATAAAAAAATTATTCCCGCATCTAGAATCTTTACTACTTCATTTTTAACTACTTCTTTCATGTTTAGATTTAATCCCTACTACAGTTTCCCTAAGGGCTTACTTCCTTCTTCCATAAATATCTTGTGCGTACAGATTGAAGGAATTAATCCCTTAATGTCTACAATAGTCCATTTGATAGCTCTTATATGATCGCACAATACTTTTAATAAAATTTCCTCCATACTTTCAATCAAAGATGATGAAATAATGACAAGTAAGTGTGATGGGGGACTAAAAATGGCATACTTTAAGTGTGAAGGAAGAGGCTTGAGTTCTACACTTGGTGGCTCCTCCACAGATGGCTTATGAAGGGGCTTAATTGACCTATCTAGAAGTTCATATTTCATAGAAAGAAACCAACTGGATGATACCTTGCTAGCTTTAAAGCACTTAGAACTTTTCTTATCTCTTCCTCATCTATCTCTGAAGACTAAGAATGAGTCAACGCCTTTTGCAAAGGATCATAATATAAAACAATTAAAGAGTCACTTTCAATATGATTAACTCCAATAAAATTACAATAATAAAAATCCATAAGCTATTGCATTTCCTTAAAAAAATTAAATTCTATCTCTTTGTCCTAGAGTATTAAAATCAATTTTCTACCAAGTACATCAATTAGAGCCCTAGTCGTAGCCATAAATGGTCCTCCTAGAATGATAGGCAGCTTACTATCTTCTTCCATATCTAATACTAAGAAATCAAAACAACAGATAAACTTATCAAACCTAACTAATACATCTTCGATGATTACTCTTGTATATGTTACAGAACGATGAACCAATTGAAATGAAATTATCATGGGTTTAGTTTCTTCTAATCCTAACTTCTTAAATATAAACATGGGAATTATATTAATACTCACTTCTAAATCTATCAATGCCCTATCTATTTTAAAATTACCTATTGTACAAAAAATGGTAAAGCTAGTAGGATCCTTAAGCTTAAGAGGTAAATTCTAGAGTAGGATCGTAGAATATTCCTATTTGAGCTTAATAGGTTTATATTCTTCTAATTTCATTTTCTTAGACAAAAGTGATAAATGTGTTTTATTCTTTATTTTTAAAAGTGTTTAGCAAGTGATTTTTTTAGTTTTTGATGTGTTTATGATTAATTATTGATTTATTATTATTATTATTAAGTATGTTTTATGTTTTATAGATTTAATTATTAATTATGGGTTAGAATTCTTTCTTACGAATGCATTTATTTAACATTTAGTTCTAACGAAGTAAGCAAAAGAAAATGGAGTAGGAGTAGGAGCAGGAGTTTAAAAGGAGTGCCATAAGTGTGGCACCCCCCTCTCTCCCCCACACACGTGAGCCCCCACGCCTGTGGCACCATGCCACAAGCGTGGCTTGCCCCTCCCTACGCTTGTGGCTTGTGACACCAAGCATTTCCCTCCTAACACCTATGGAACCAAGCTATAGGCTTCGCCCTCTATCTCAAGTCCCACGCTTGCATGGCTTGCCCCTCCCTACGCTTGTGGCATGGTGCCACAAGCGTGGCACGAAGCATTTCCCTACTAACACTTATGGCACCAAGCTATAGGCTTGGCCCTCTATCTCAAGTCCCACGCCTGTGGAAGGCGTGGTCCAGCACTTCATATTTCCCATGCACACAACTTCAACCCACGGTCGTGACTTACATGAATTGGACAGCTGGTAACTCAAAAGATATAAAAGAGGCACACGAAACCTAAACAGAAGGAATATATTTCGGAAAGACTGAGCCGTAAAATAGAAGAGAAGATATTCATATTTCTGTAGTCGATGAGTCATCATCTTAAGCATTAAAGGTGTTAATATTTTAGATTTTTCTTCAAGTGCAGACAAAGAGGAAATACAACATAGTATTATATTCATTTATTTTATCATTTTGGTTATATTTTTTTTAGTAGAAATTCTTGATATTATGGAAATTGTTTATATTATGAGTCTCTAAAGTGTTTTTAGGACTTGTTGTTTGAACTATTTTTTCCCCTGATTATTGATTTAATTTTATAAATGTCTATGTTATCTATTGAGCTTAGAACCTTGTAATAAATTGAGATAGTGAGCTTGGTAATATGTGTTAAATGTACAATGAGAGTTGGCATTTAATAAACCTATAGATAATAAGTGTATCAATTTATTAGAAAGCGATTTCAATAAATTAATATACTACCTTTAAGATCGCGTAGTATCTAGTTCAATTTTTGGGAAAGGCTTTGCATATTAAGAGATTTAGAAGTTAATCCTAAATTATTTAAATAGTGATATTTATATGCACCTTAAGAGAGGGTAGCTATAGTATCAGAAAATATTGGGCAAAGCATAAATTGACTCGATTAAACCAGAGGGAAACAAATAGGGATAACGACAAGTCCTATTTTTTAATCTTGATTTCTCAAAGTTTTTGTTTATAGTTTTGGCATTAGTTGTTGCTTGCTTTTACCTTTAATTTATTTTCATTTTATTTATCTTTTCAATTTTTTTTGAATTAGTTTCTTAAACATAGTGTAATACAAATTTATAGGGTTTCTAGATACAATCTCTGTGGGATCGATATCCGCTTTTTACTATAAGTAACAACCCATATATTTGCAGTTTTGAGTATAAAACTAAGTTTGGTTTTGCAATCAATAAGAAGTCCCTTTAAAATTTTGGCATAACTAGGATTTTGTACAATGGCTTCAGTAAATGGGATATTTATATGCACTTTTTTAAACATTTCAAAAAAATTTCCAAATTGCTTATCTAAATTTGCATTTTTTAACCTTAAAAGATATGGGATTATAGGCTTATAAGGTTAAACATTGGGATCAGCAAAAAGCCTACGGAGTTGTTCCTTCTCCTCACTCTCTACTTCCTATTCTTTTTCTTCTTTTTCCTTTCCTACTTCCACCACTTCTTCCTCACTGTTCTTTTTTACTTCCTTATTCTTTTTCTCTAATCTTACATTATTCACTTCCTTTTAACTTTTAAGGATGATAGCCTTAGCATATTCTCTAAGATTAGCTCAGTGGTTCTAGGTAATTGACTAGGTAACCTCTCTCACATAAAACTTGCTAATTAGCTTACTTGATTTTCAAAATCTCAAATCTGACCTTGCATTTCTTGTCTAGTTTCTTAAATATATCTAAACATGGTCTCATCTATACTAGACTTCTCTTGAACAGGTGGATTGGCTCTAACAATAAGCGGAGGGTTCCTTTGGGGATTGGCTGGTGGATTTTGGTAGTTTGAGTCATTGCACCAAGATTGTAAATGTTGGAATATAGGTCCCCTTTTTACCTACTGAAATTTCTGAGATATTGGGTTTGTTTAGGTTTATGGGTAAATCGACTTCTTACTTGGCAATCCAAGGATAAATAGGAAGTGCTACTATAACTTACATACTATACAACCTTTGTATAAACTACTAGAAAGTTGTCTTCCTAAATCCTCCAATTTCTTACTAAAGACTTCCATTTGAGCTATCAAAAATTTTGTATCATTAGTGGCATGAGCTCCTAATGATTTCCTAAGGTTTCGCTTAAAATTGTATTGGAAGCTATTAGTAGTCATTTCCTTAATTAACCTATAAGCTTTATCCATAGTTTTTCTTATGAGATTTCCTTTGACTGCAACATTTATGGTACATATAGTCGATGGCGTGAGTCCAGTGTAGAAGATATCTACTTGATCCTACTTATTGAACCTATAACTAGGGCACTTAGAAGGCATTTCTTGAAATCTCTCCCAAGCCTCATACCAATTATCATTTTCATATTACATAAAAGCACAAATTTGGTTTTTCAATTTAGCAATCTTGGCTAGTGAGAAGAATATAGCTAAGAACAAGTTCATAAGGCCATTCCATGTTGTGATGTAACTAGGTTGAAAAGTATTTAACCAAGCCTTAGCTTTATCCCTAAGAGAAAAAGGGAATAGCTTAAGCTTAATTTCATCATTTAACATTCATTGGCTTGTAAAAAGCAGACTACATTCCAAATGTTTTACAAAATAAAAGTATATAGTGGTAGGCACTTAATGGCTCATTAATCACGAAACTTCTTATGCAAAATATCAGTATCTGTAATCCTACTTTCACTTAACCCACTCACTCTAGGAATCACATTAGAACTCAATAGGTGACAACTATCCTTCTCTGAATGGAAAGATGATAGGTTAGATAGTTGCACTTACTAAGTGGCTTGATTAGCTATAAATCAGAGCAAGCCACATCAACTTGCTCTTAGAAAGATAAAACTCTCACCCTGAGAGAACTAAAGGATAGTAGTAGAGAAAGTCAAAGTTTCAACCTCATTAACGACGGGGATTTGAGAGGTTATCACTTTCTTTCTTTAAAGAAAATCTTATGTGCCAATGAGAGAAGAATTGTTTTATGAACTCAGAAGTAGATAAAGGAATGAGGTAGCTGAGACCAACTCCTTTGAATCCTAATGAGTAATATGATTCCCGCTCGTCTAAACCATATTTTCTAGTAAGATAGGCTTTTTACAGTTTTGTTATCCCACATTCTTTTTAGTTTCTTTATTACTTATACTTATGCTCTTCTTCTGGTGAAGCAAGTATGATAGAGAAAGTAGGATCAGATTCCACCCTATATTCGATCCACCTTGTGGTCATAAGGATCTCCTATATATGGTACACCTAAAAGTGAAGACACTGAAGCACGAGTGATTAGACTAAGTGTACATCACGCCGCAGGTCTGATATAAAAGAGATCGTTGATTTCTTTCTCCTCAATATTGAATAGAATTTTGGAGTAGCAAAGGATAATATGGGTCGAAAAGGACTAATATGAGTTCCTATGGCAATGCTTGAAAAGCTCCCGATACATCAAATTCTACATCCTAGGTAGGTGTTAGAGACTGTTCGGTGATGAATTAGTTTGGTACATGGCTCTTAAACCAATTTGCATTCTCGTGACTTGAGAAGTGAGAATCATTGAACCTCGGTCTCTTTCTTGAACTTGAAGCTCCTTGGAATTGTCTGGGGGCCTTTTTTAGCTAAAACTATTCACAAAATACAACAATTTGAGGCAAAAAATGGTCTAAAAATAAAAAAAAAATTGGGACTGGCCTCCACTAGAATATTCTAGAGGTCACTAGAATATTCCAATTTTTTAGTGAAGGAATTAAGGCATAAGATTGGTACCAATAGATAGATAATAAAATAAAGAGTTCAATTACATCAAAATCATTGAAAAGCAAGTCCTAAAACACACGAAAAATGCAAAATTTCAAAGAGGCAGCATGAACAACACTTGAGGGTGTTTTGGTGGATTTTAATGCGATTTGATTATTTGTTTGTGCAATTGAAGAGTAAAATCAAATAAAGCACTAAAATTTTGACAAAAGAGCCCTAAAAACTGTTTTTGGTGAAGGAATGAGATAGAAATCGAAGGTTTAAGGTTTGGGGGTTTTCTGCATCGGAAGAGAGGAGAAGATGATGAATAAGAGAAACTACATCGTTTTTTTTTTCTTAAAAGGGACTTAATCAGTAGTGTTTATGGAGTTAAACAGAGTTGTTTAAGTTTCGTTGTTTAACTTCCTAGACAAAATTAAATGGTAGTCTTTTGCAGGTTTACCCCACTATTTTACCCCCGCCATTTTACTCTTGCATACTCCTCCTAAAGACAAATTTTTGACGCAAAACCTGATCTAATCAACCCCAAATCAATCGTAAACAAAGCTCAGATTATTTTACAATCAAATTGTTCAAAGATAGGTCTTAAGAACACTAAAAGCTAAAGAAATTTAAGCTTAAGACATATTGAAATTTAAAAGAAGGCTAAACTAAAACTAAGGAAGCTAAATTAAAGGCTTTTAAAAGACTTAATAAAAACACTAAAAACAATTAAAACAATTAAAAAGAAACTTAAAGGAAGAGAAAATAAATCTAACAAAAAGAAATTAAATGCTTAGGCTAAAAGGAAATTAGCTAAAAGGGCCTGATAAAACTAAAGCAAAGAACTAAAACTAAAAACTAAAGCCTTAAAAATATTGATTAAGAGCACACTAAATCAAAACCAAATAAGCAGTAAGGAAACTTAAACTAAGGAAGAGAAGCTTAAAACTAAAGAAGCTTAAAGGAAAACTAACAAGAGACTAGAGAAATATCACTTTAAAACACTTTGACACAAAAACTAAGGAAATAAGATAAAGGGATCACACACATATATCTAGATAATTAAAAGATCAATAAGCATGGTAAGGATTAGAAATGAGGAGAATATAGTTTGGCCCTTTGTCCATTGACTATAAAATTTGATTGTCCCTTACAAACTTTAATGGTACCATAAGGATAAACATTAAGTATATTATAAGGACTGGACCAGTATAACGGGATTGTAATTTTCTATTAAAAAGTTTTATTTGCAAGTTATAAACCAAAACTTTATCATTAACCTTGAATTCACGAGGAATGATATTTTTGTCATGCCATTTCTTGATTCTTTCTTTATAAAGCTTGGAATTGTCATAGGCATCAAGGCGAAATTCGTCTAACTCATTTAGTTTTAACAATATTTTCTCATCAACTCTTTTTCTCATCAAAATTTAAGAAATTTATCACCTAAAAAGCCTTGTGCTCTGACTCAACAGGTAAATGATATGACTTTTCATAAACTAGGTGATATGGAGACATGGCATTGCGCATTTTAAATGCAGTGCAATATGCCTATAATGCATAATCCAATCTTAAATACCAATCTTTTCGAAATACACTAATGGTATTTTCTATAATTCTTTTAATTTATGGAATTGACTGTTAGTTTGTGGATGATAAGGTGTGACGACCTTATGAGTGACACCATACTTGGACAGGAGGGAATCAAACCACTTATTTCATAAATGTGTACCTCTATCACTAATTATCGCTTTTGGTGTACCAAAGTGGGTAAAACTTTTCTTTTTAAGAGATTTACCATACCCTTCACATCTTTAGTAAGCAAAGCTACTGTTTAACTCATTTACTAACATAATTAATTGAGACTAAAGTATATTGATTGACATATGATTTAGGGAAGGGTCCCATAAAATCAATACCCTAAACATCTAAAACTTTATAGACCAAAATATTATTTAAGGACATTTCATGTCTCCTGAAAATTTTTCCAATTCTTTGGTAGTTATCATAAGATTTTATAAATTGATATGCATCCTTAAATACTATGGGCAAATATAATCTAGATTCTAAAATATTTTGAACAGCCTTTACAAGCTCAAAGTGTCATACTACTGCCTTGGAATAGCAAGGCACTTCCTCATAAGTAACACATCATCTTATTATTCCATCACGACAAATATTATATAAGAATGGATAATACCAAAGAAATCTTTTAACACGAGTTAAGAATTTCTTCCTTTGTTGATAAGACAAGTAATGAGGAATTATATGGTTAACCACATAATTAACAAAATCAATGTACCATAACCATTTTTTTCATTACTAATAACTATTCCTTGAGAAAAATTTCTTTAATATCATGATTTTCTCCTTTTTCTATAACTACCTCACTTAATCTTGATAGACAATCAGCAACAAAGTTCTCAGCATCCTTTTTGTCCTTTATTTCAATATCGAACTCTTGCAATAAAAGGACCCATCTAATCAACCTTGGCTTTATAGTTTATTCATCAAATATTTTAAGGTGGAATGGTTAGTATACACGGTCAACTTTGAAAGAATTAAATACGACTAGAATTTATAAAAAGCAAAGATGATAGCCAACATTTCTTTCTCAATCATTGTATAGTTCTTTTGGGCATTGTTTAATGCTCAACTCGTATAATAAATTGAATGAAAATTTCTTTCCTTTCTTTGCCCTATAACTAAATCAATTACAAAATCACTTGCATCACACATAAATTTGAAAAGTTAATAACCAATATGGTGAAACTAGGATTGGTGCACTTGTAAGCTTTAATAGTTTAAAAGAATGCATACATTTATCATTAAAATCAAATGTAGCATACTCAGTCAAAAGATCAGTAAGGGGCTTTGGGATTTTTGAAAAATCCTTTATAAACCCCCGATAAAAACTAATATGACCTGGAAAAGTTCTAATTGCTTGAATTTAATTTAGAGTTGGAAGTTGAGCGATTACATCTATTTTTACTGGATCTACTTCCGTTCCCTTACTTGATATTTTGTGGCCAAGTACAATGTACTCTTGAACCATAAAATGACACTTTTCCAATTTAGTACCAAATTTGTCTCTTTGCATCTCTTAAGAACCTTATCAAAAATTTTTAGACATGAGTCAAAAGATGTGTCAAACACTAAAAAATCTTCTATAAACATTTCAATAGAAGATTATATTATATCATAAAATATTGCCATCATGTAGCATTGAAAAGTGGCATATGCATTGTATAGGCTAAAAGGTATGTGCTTATATGCAAATGTGCCATAAAAGTATGTAAATGTAGTTTTATCTTGGTCCTCAAGGGATACTAGAAATTGAAAATGGCAACAGTACTCATCTAATGCACAATGAAAATAATGCCTAGCCAATTTTTCTATGACTTGATTAATGAAAGGTAATGGAAAATGATCCTATTTGATTTAATCTTCACTACGAGTGGACTTTTGGCTTGCTTCCTTCTTCCATAAAAATATTTATGTGTATAGATTGAATGACTTACCCTTTAATATCCAAAACAGTTTAATCAATGGCTCTTATATAATCTCGCAAAACTCTTAACAAATTGTTCTCCATAATATTAGTTAATAACGTGGAAATAATAATAGATAAATGCAATAAGGGACTCAGAAATGCATACTTAAGTGTGCAGGAAGAGGTTTAAGTTGTAATTCAAGTGGTTCCTCTATTAATGGCCTAGGCCACGACTTAGCTAGCCTATTTAGAAATTTAAAATTCTCAATGCATACCAACCAGAGGACACCTTTCTTACTTCCAAAACACCTAAAACTTCACTGATTTCTTACTCTTCTAAATCTATAGACTGAGAATGGGTTAACACCTTCTGTAAAGGATCAAAACATAACACAATAAAAGGGTCAATCCTAACATGTGCAATACCAGTAAAGTTACAACAGTCGTGATTCATCGAGTACTGGATTTCCGTAAAAACATCAAACTTTACTTCTTCATCTTGGAATCTTAGAATCAATTTCCCTCAATGTAAATCGATTAATGCCTTTTCTGGAGCCATTAAGGGTTATCCAAAAATAATGGGTACCTTACTATTTTCTTCCTTTCAAGCACTAGGAAATCCGCAGGATAAATAAACATGCCAACCTTAACCAACACATCCTTATAATCCTTTATGGGTAAGTAATAGAATGATCTACCAATTTCAATGAAACTGTTATGGGTTTTGGTGCTTCCAATCCTAGCTTCATAAAAATAGATAAGGGCGTTAAATTAATACTTGATTCTAGGTCCATTAGGGCTCTCTATTTGCAAGTTAACTATTGCACATAGAATGGTAAAATTACCAGGGTCCTTGAGTTTATGAGCTAAATTCTTAAGCAAGATTGCAGAACACTCTTTATTTAACTTAACGGTTTTATAATCTTCTAATTTATTCTTCTTTAATAGAATGTCCTTTAAAAATTTAGCATAGCTTGGAATTTGTATTGTGGCTTCTGCAAATAGAATATTACTTTGCAGTTTCTTGAACATTTCCACAAATTTCCCAAATTGCTTATGCAAATTGGAATTCTTAAGTCTTTGCGCATAAGTAACTCTAGGCTAATATGGTTGAACAATCAGTGTAAAATCTACGAGGTTGTTCTTAAGTTTCACTCTCAACTTCCTTTCCTTTTTCTTTTCCTTTCACTACTTCCATGACTGTTTCATCTCTATTTTCTGTTACTTTGTTCTTGTTCTTTTATACTTCCCTAGTCACCAGTTCTTTTCCACCTCTTAGAGTAATGGTCTTTACATTCTCTCTATGATTGGCTTCAATTTGTGCTAGGTAGCTTACCAATAAACCACTCTTGTAATAGCTGAGTAAGTTGGCCAACTTAAGTCTCTAGATTTTTAATTAATGTTTCATGGTTTTGTAACTAAGACTCATTACTCTGAATAAACTTTAACATGATTTCTGCTAAACTTGATTTCTCAAGTAGAGGTAGGCTAACTCTAAAACCAGGTGGTGGTGCTCTCTATAGGTTGGCTAGGGGTTGAAATGTATTTTAATTATCTCACTATGAAAATTTTAGGTGGTTTCTCCATATAGGGTTGTAAGTGTTTGAGTATAAATCATTCCTTTTCCTTTTATAGTTTGCATACTGGACTTGCTCAGACTCTCTAGAAAAAAGACTAATTACTTGACAATTTAAAGATAAAAGGGAGGAGCTACCATATGTTTTTCACTCAGTTTGATTCCTAAATGTGCTATTACTAGCTCCACTAACCAAACCATCTAATTTCTTATTTAGAATATCCATTTGGGATGCTAAAGCAACTGTAACATTAATAGCATGAACCCATATGGATTTTTAGGATGGTATTCAGAGTTATACTACAAATTATTCGTTGCCATCTCTTTAATTAAATTATAAGCTTCCTCTATAGTCTTATTCCTAAAATACTTTCCAGCTGCAGCATCTATAATGCAGCACATAGAGGGCGTAAGGCTAGTAGAAAAAAATGTCTACTTGGTTCCATGTATTAAAGCCATAACTTAGATACTTGGACAATATTTCCGCATTCCTTTCCCATGCCTCATATAAGCCCTCATTTTCAAATTGAAAAAAAGACCTAATTTCCATTTTCATCTTTGTAATCTTAGTAGGTAGGAAAACTTTAGTTAGAAATAGCTTCATTAAACCGTCTCATATTGTTATGAAACCAAGTGGATGGTTATTAAGCCATGTTCTAGCCTTATCTCTAAGGGAAAATGGGAACAATCTAAGCTTGAAAACATCATTAGACATCCCATTACTCTTAAAAAGATCACAAATCTTCTAAAGATGTACCACTAAATTGAGAACCTTTAACCATAGACATGATGCTACGTGGGATTTCAAAATTAATTCCATTGACCTTAGGTCACACAATGTTAGTCATGGGTCATCGTCTATTACCTAAAGCTAAATCCATCATGGTTAAAGGTCTAGCACCATCTTGAGGCCTTTTAGCTAATTGTTTAGGTGGATCCATGTCTAAGTTAAAGGATTGTTCACTAAAAGTCTTTACTTTTATAGTTTCAGAAGGGCTCGCTTGAGTTTCTTTCTTTTTTCTACAAATTGTTCATTCAAGTTTTGGATCAAATTTGAGGTTCTTGGGTTTTAGTCCTCAAGTATGCATATAAAATTAAATAAGTAAGAAAATCAAGGAAAACTATTAATTAAAAAGATATCACAAAACAAACACATAATTAAAATAAAAGCAATTAAAACAACTTTAAAATTTTAAACAATATAAACAAACTCTTAACTAATACTCAATAATCTATTCCAATTATATTTCGCAAATCCTTAGCAATCACACCAAAAACGTATTAGTCAACTATCTATTAAGGATAATTGATCTAATTTAATTAAAATTTTAAGCAACTAAAGCTCACTTTTCTTTTAAAAATTTTAACCAACAATGGTGGCAAGTATAATGATCACAAGTAATATAATAGAGTATTTAAGATCAAGCTATCATTTCCTGGGGATTACAAAATTACAATTACTAACTTAATTAGGTCACAATTATCTAGAGACTACAAATCAATTGAGATTACTAACTTAAAATATCAAGTTATGTAAAGATGATTAAGTGGATTAAGGGATTATCTATAGGAGAAAATGGTGAGGGAATTGGGTTTTAATGATCTAAATAGATTAATTATGGATTGGAGGCTTGTTCTAGGGTCACTTCACTAAATCAAAGAAATGTTATTAAGACAACGTTTTTTCTCTAATTATTTAAGTTATAGTTTGGTCATTCATCAATCTTAAGGAATAAACTGAAAGTTTAAGAAGCTTAACTTAAAATTTCTAATTTTCATATTATAACCCTCAAGATAAATCAAAAATTTTTTCATTCAATGATTGAATTTATTTTTTTAATGAATTATCCAACAATTTAGGATGATTTCTCAGATCCTATCTTATTTCTTAACTCTATTATAAGTTTTTAGGTTAGAAAAAAGCATTAACCTATTCATTTAAACAAAATCCAACCTTTATCCACATGGAATCATATTAAAAACATATTTAAATCATTTACTAACCATTCCCTAAACACAAATTGAATTAGCCACTCATCTTAATCAAGAAATAAGGTATATTCATCATGTTCTTGAACAAATAAGAATAAGAAGGGGATTTCTACATAGAAACAAGTTTAGAATGCACCATAAAAGGCTACAAACACATATATAGATCTGAATCACGTGTCTAAGCTCTTATTATCCTCAAATACAAGCTCAAATATATAGAAAAAGTTGAAAAAAAGA
>JAOXYD010219833.1:0-19139 GCA_028565735.1 Pinacopodium congolense
CAGATACCGTCCTAGTCTCAACCATAAACGATGCCGACCAGGGATCGGCGGACGTTGCTTTTAGGACTCCGCCGGCATATATGTCTTAGCTTCAATCTCCAACACGCAACAACTCAAAATACACTCTAAAACTCGAATTATAAGTGTTTGAATCCTAATCTATCAAAGAAGAAAAAGAAGATAGAAGCTAGAGCTTCTCTCACTAATCTGATCTGAAATCTCTAGTTGATTTCGTGTTCTCTGTGTTTTCTTGGTTGTATTCAGGCTCTAGAGACACCCCTCACATGCCAGGAGACAAGTGGAATAATGCAAGACACGCTAGGTTTGAAATTTGCAAGATACCAAGCTGAAATTGTTGACTTTGGAGTACAACGACACCCTGCCTCCTCTACAATGGCACCCTCTCATGGTGCCGTTATAGCTTGACTTCTGGAGAGCTAAACGGCCCCCTGTTCTTCAGCAATAATACCCTCTCTAGAGGTCCATTAATGGTTAGCAACAAGAGGTGTTCTTTGATTTTTTGACTCCAATCTTCATCATTAAGCTCCATTATGCAAATCAAACATTATAGAGCATCAATTAAACATTTAAACACTGATTTAGGGATCATAATTCACAAAATCAACCATGAAAATCATATTAATTTGACCCTTATCAGCGTACCAGTCGAATCAAGTAATAAAGTGGAGTATATTTAAGACTTTGGATATCAATCCCACAAGGAAGTTTATAGGATGTAAGTACTAGGTAAATTGGATTACAATTATCTAGAGAACACTTAGCTTTATGATTTAAAAAAATAAATAACTAAACACTATTCTAAAAAATCCTAGAAAAATTCCTATCTATTGTAACAGAGTCACAAGTTGCCTTTCCTAAGTTATTCAATTAAGCCTTAGTAGTTGATGATTTAATTGATGGATTAGTGATACTTAATCTTGGGTATTCTCTAATTCAAGGCAGCGTTATAGTTATGACATTAACTTATCTCTATTGGTCCTATCCTGGGGTTTGGTTATTCCTCATACTTAGGTAATAGGCTTAAAGCTTAAGAAGTCTAGTCCTAAATTATCCTAATCCAAGACTAGCACCTTCATGATTAAGCAATCTTTGGTTAGTTCATTGATTTAAACCACATTGTTTATTGACTTTTCTAATAACCTAGGTAGAGACTGTTGGATCCTAGATTATCTGAAGGCAATATCCTAAGTGATCAATTCAGAACAAGCATTAAGCATTTAAATAAAAAAAGATTAATTGATTAATCAAAAATTAACACAATTAATCGTCCAGAAACACATTCAGCATAATAACTTAACTGAAATTAAACATTAAGCACAACAATTAATCAAAACATATCATAAATATAACTTAAGCAACAATACTTTGATTAATTAAAATAAAACCATAATACATTTTGCTTAAACAAAGGTGTTTATAACTGAAACTGGATGCCTCAAACTTATGGAGAAGCCTTATTTATATAAGAGTGAAGCAGTTGTAAGTGGAGGAAGAAGACAGGCCGCAAATGTTGAAGAATCTGCTGAAAAACGCATCTTCCATCCTACAATGGCACCCTCCACCGATCTACAAGGGCGTCGTTATAAGATGAACAGCCTACCGTTAGCATGTAAAATCTGACTTCTTCAACGGTGGTCTACAGTCCTTCAACGGTGGGCTGCACAAGGTGTCGTTATAGGTCTGAAAATGTATTCTTCTTTGATCTTTTTGCACATTTGTCAAATTATTCACATCAATCTACAATTTAAACATTTCTAAACATTTAAGCACTGAAATAAGGGTAAATTGACATCAAATAACAACCAAAAACTCTATGAATTTGCCCCCTAAAAAAAACCAACAAGGTGACTTCTGGATTTGTAATCTTAGAACTCTAACTCGCACAAATAATCAATGTTTGGTCATTCATTGATTGATTTATGTTGTTTAATGATTTTTCTAACATCCTAAGATGATTTCTCAAGTCTTAGATTATCTTTTAATATATTATTAAGGTGTCAGCTTAAAAATAGAACATTCAAATCTTCTATAAATAAAAATCAAACCCTTAATCATGAATTCAAGCTCTCTTAAATCATTTATACACCAATTCTTAGCTGAAAATTAAATCAGTCGCATATATTGACCAAAGCACAAAAAACATGTAACTTAAGCAACATACTTTGATAAATTCGAAAATAAGAGCTTAAGTTTAGATGTTACAAAACAACCAAAGAAAGTTCCTGGATGGTTCTTGAACTCCCCAACTTGATCTGAACTCTAACATAGCTCTAAATTAATATAAACTTACAAAAAAATCAAAGAACATACAAAGGTGTAAGCTTAAGAAAAAGAACTTTGATTAATCTGAAAAACATAGCTAAAAATTTAATGATATGAGTCAGAAAATCCCCTATGATGGCTTCCAGACTTAGGTGTGAGTGTTAATAGTAAGCTCCAACAAGTAGCAAAGTAGAAAACAACTTAAAACTCGAATTACAAGTTTTTGAAGCTTAAGAACTTTAAGAAAAATGTAGAGAGAAGCTAGAGAATGTTTTTTGTAAGTTCTAGGTTTGATCTTTCTGTGTTCCATCCGTGTCCCTATGTTTTTTTTTCCTTTTTAAAAAATGTTAGACATGTCCACTTTGTACTTCCACACAAGAAAATTAATGAAGAGCATACCTCAACCGCAATCTTTGATATTTAGTGGTGATATGTCTATTTGGGAGTAATAAAGTGGGTAGACTCAAAGTAATAAGGAGGTATAAAACTCGGCATACAGCTCCTAAAATGTGGCACCTAATTGGGGGGTCACAGGAAGCAATACGTGGGTTTCTTTAAACCTATGTATTGGTCCTTAAAATGGCCAATTTGCTATCTTTTTGCTCTA
The DNA here is from genome assembly GCA_028565735.1 of Pinacopodium congolense. Taxonomy (NCBI): domain Eukaryota; kingdom Viridiplantae; phylum Streptophyta; class Magnoliopsida; order Malpighiales; family Erythroxylaceae; genus Pinacopodium; species Pinacopodium congolense. Next base: position 2,891 of record JAOXYD010219833.1, read on the forward strand.
ATCTTCAATCAATCTACAATTTCTACAAATTAAACCTTTCTAAGCATCAATTAAACATATAAACAGAAATTTAGGGGTCAAAACATAACAAATATGCATTAAAAACGCAATCAATTTGACCCCTATCACCATGAAAGATGGTTTATTCATGAAATGATCTAATGCATATAAGAAATCATATAATCTTAATTGCATACATAATCAAGGCTTTGAAATCCCTGTTTACTTTCATATAACAATTGAATCCAAAATAGTTTATACATCCATGAACAGATCTATTTAAAAAATCTTCAAATCAAGAGTTAAAACAAGAATTAACAAGAATACAACATCTTAAAGTTTATAAACCCAAATCCTATAAAGAGTTTAGCTCTTAAACATGGTTTCAATTACATAAATCATAAAGACAAAAGGAGTAAGAAAGCTCACAATACGTCTTCTTGAATCCTTGAAATCTTGATGATGAATGGTGAAATCCTTCCTTGAAACTTCAATTCTTTCCCTTGGATGCTTCCTCTCCTTCAATCTTCGTTGAAAACCCTTCAAGAATGACCTAGGACTTGATGTATGATGTTTGACGGCTAAATATTATCCACCAAAGCACCCAAAAATCTAAAACAATATCATGTACAAATGTGGAAGACATCCTAATCATAGGCAACATCATTCCCGTGATTCCCTATGGACAAAAATCACGGGTGTGATGATACCCATAATGTTGGCTACTTTTTTCACCCTTATGTATTTTCATGATATCTTCTCCAGAGTTCATCCAATTTCCTTGAAATATAGTGCGTAACTTCTTGCCATGTTTTCATAGATCCTTTTAAAATTTCATAACAGTTAGAGGTATAAAAGTTCACTTAATGTCTTCTCAAATTTAGCAATACCAAATCTTGAGCTCAACTGAGCTAGTCTTGGTCTTTCCTTTCTGCATCCTCATGGCTTGTCATAAAACCTTGAAATTTTTTGTGGGACTCCTAAACATGATGCTTTAAGTCTCCAAAGTGATTTCATACCTCTTATAGCTCCAAAAGTATGTCAAATTTTCCACCAAAGTTTTAAAAACCATATGAAAACATAGAAATCACTTAGCAACATCACATTTAAGTGTTTTAACTAAATAAACACATAATTTACATGGATTTACCTTAATAATAAATTCAAACAAGCACTAAATCATGTCTAAAATATGTATACTTTAATAGTTATCGTTAAACATAATTAAATAGACAATAACAATTATAAAAAAATAGGGATTAAGGAGCCCATTTATGTGATGTTTAAATCCTTGAATCCTCTATGACTATTATTTAAAAATTTATCTTGTTCCTTGATGTTTAGATCCAATCCTATCCTTCTAATTGCACAAAACTATGTAATGATGGCTTAGAACTCTCCCTTTAGCTCTTAATGGTAGCATTAGGCTTCTAGGGAACAAAAATTCTCTAAAAATGAGCTAAAAGCACACTTAAATGCCTAATTGGCTTGATAATCCCACAACCTAACTCATGGTCATGGGACTAGCTCTAGTTTCTTTTAGATAAATCTCACGACCAAGGTCATGACTTCCTTATATGTTCTCTTCTCTTTGTACTTTCTCTAAAAAATTGCCATGGTTTGTGATAAGGATGAATTTTATTAAGTTTTGATATGCCATTTCACTTGAATTCATCCATATTTTTGGTTTAAAAGTTCTCCATTTGTGTTATTATGTGCTTAATGGTAGGTTTAATCTCTTGACGCAAATTTGTGGACCAAAGCATCAAGTTTTAGAAGAAATTAGAGTGAAAAAGGAGCAGAAGAGTAGTTACAGCAGATGTTAACGGAGTCTAAAGTAAAGGTTGTTTAAATTGTTTAGCACATTGTTTAAAAAAAAAAGAGATTAAAGAGTCTTTTCCAAAGCTCAACTTTACCCTAATTGGAAGGGGTATATAAGGCCCTTAAAGAGGTAGAGATAAGAGTAAACCAACCTTAGACATTTTTCTTGAGCTTTCTTCTTGTTTTGTTAAGAGTTATTCATGTTTTTCATTTTCTTAGTGAGGTTTAGCTAGAATTTCATTTCCAATCACTTTATTTAGGTGTGTTAGGTTGTTTTAACTTTCAATTACAGTTTTTTAATGCTTTCTTTGTGGTAATCACATTTTTCTATCTGCCTTTATAATTAAGTTACTTGTTTTTTGGGTTTTAGGTTGAATATTTAGAATGTTGTAAGGAATCTTTACTATATATGAATATACGGTTTTTTCTTCCATTTTCTGGCCTTTATTTTATTTGTTTAAGTTTGGGTTTTTATTATTTCAGGTCTTTATTTATTTATTATTAGATTGGGTGACGTTTTATCTTATGGTTTTCCATTTATATTTGCTATTTTCAATTAGTTTATGCTTATTAGTTGAGAAAATTAAATGACATCATGAGAAATAATTATTTTTCATTAATTTTCCTTGATCAAGTCATAGAAAGATTGGTTATACATGGTTTTCATTGTACTTTGGATGGGTACAGTCACTATTTACAAATTCTAGTAGCTCTTAAGGACCGAGAGAAAACTATTTTCTCTATCTTTATGGCATATTTGCTTATAGATACATGCTTTTTGGATTATGTAATGCCTCTACCACTTTCTAGTGCTACAAGGTAGAAATATTATTTAATATGATAAAATCTTACATCGAAGTGTTTATGGATGATTTTTCACTATTTTACACATCTTTTAAGTCTTATTTAGAACATTTGGATTAAGTGTTTGCAAGATGTGAAGAGACAAATTTGGTGTTAAACTAAGAAATGTTCCATTTTGTGGTTCAAGAGTGCATTGTACTTGTCCATAAGATATCAAGTAAGGAAATTAAAGTAGATCTAGCTAAAATGTATGTAATCACTCAACTTCAACCTTCAAACTCAGTTCGAGTGGTTAGAAGTTTTCTAGGTTATATTGTCTTTTATCGAAGGTTTATAAAGGATTGTTCAAAAATCATTAAGCTCCTTACTGATCTTTTAACCAAGGATGCTACATTTGATTTTGATGATAAATGCATGAAATCTTTTGACCTATTGAAGGAAAAGATTATAAGTGCACCAATCTTAGTTGCACTAAATTGGACCTAGCCATTTAAATTGATATGTGATCCAAGTAATTTTGTAATTAAAGCAGTTGTAAGGAAAATAAAGGATAAAATTTTTCATCTAATTTTCCATGAAAGTCAGACATCAAATGAGGCCAAAAAGAATTATAAAACAACTGAAAAAGAAATGATAGCTGTCATCTTTGCTTTCGATAAATTCTTGTCATATTTGGTTCTTTCAAAGGTAACAATATATACTGACCATTCGACCTTAAAATATTAGATAGATAAACCTGATCCAAAGCCAAGGCTAATTAGATGGGTCCTTTTTTTACTGATCATCATATAAGATTTATTGAGGAAGTTTTGGAAAAAGGAGGAAATCAAAATATTAAAGAAATGTTTCCTGGGTAACTGTTATTAGTAGTGAAAGAAAAATGACCATGGCATACTGATTATGTTAATTATTTGGCTGGAAACAGTTCCTTATGATTTTTCTTTTTAGCAGAGGAAGAAATTCCTAACTGTTTTTAGAAGATTTCTTTCGTATGTTCCATTACTATACAAGATTTTTGGTGATGGAATAATTAGAAGATGTGTTACTTCTGAGGAAGGGCCTTCTATCTTAAGTCATTTCCATTTCAAAGAAGTAAGAGGACATTTCAAGATTATAAGAATAGCATATGAAGTTTTAGAATCTAGATTGTATTGACCTACGTTATTTAAGGATGCATTTCAATTTGTTAAATCTTTTGACAATTGCTAAAGGATTGACAATATTTTTTGGAGATATGAAATGTGCTTAAATAATATTTTGATTAGTGAAGTTCTTAATGTTTGAGGTATTGATTTTATAGGACCCTTCCCTAAATCATACACCAATCGGTATATTTTAGTCATAGTTGACTATCCCAGTAAATAGGTGAAAGTAGTAGCTCGAAAGGTGTGATTAAGTTTCTTAAAAAATAATATTTTTACACGCTTCAGTACATCAAGAGTGATAATTAGTGATGGGGTACGTATTTCTATAATAAGAAATTTGATTCCCTCTTGTTCAAGTATGATGTAACTCATAAGGTTGCCATACCTTATCATCCATAAACTAGTAGTCAAGTGGAAATTTTGAATCAAGAAACTAAAAGAATTATGGAAAAGACTGTTAATGCAACTAAAAAAGATTGGTATTTAAGATTAGATGATGCATTATGGGTGTATTGCACTACATTTAAGATGTATATTGGTATGTGTCTATATCATCTAGATTACGGAAAGTTGTGTCATTTACTTATTGAATTAGAGAACAAGGAATTTTAGGTGATTAAATTCTTAAAGTTTGACTTAAAAAGAGCTGGTCAGTGAAGATTGTTACAATTAAATAAGTTATATGAATTTTTCCTTAATGCCTATGACAATTCCAAGCTTTATAAGGAAAGAATTAAGAAATTATAAGACAAAAATATAATTCCTCACGGTTTCAAGGTTGGTGATAAAGTCTTGCTTTACAATTATCAATTAAAACTTTTTCCTAAAAAATTGCTCTCCCGATGAACTAGTCCTTACGAAATGCTAAATGTATATCTTTATGGTGCCATTGAAGTTTCTAATGGTCAGTCCACCTTTAATGTTAATGGATAAAGGGCCAAGTTTTATGTACCTAGTAAGGCTAAAGAATATGATGAAATAATTTTACTTTCCAATCCTCACTAGGCTTGTTAATCTATTAATTATTTAATTATTTATGTGTAATACTTTTTGTATTATTTGTTTGCTTGGTTTTTAAGTTATGTGTTTTTAAAGTGTTAGTTGTCTAGTCCTTTGTTGATTTCCTTCTCTACTTCTTAAGTTTTCAGTCTAGCTTTTCTTAGTGTAAGTTCCTTTTTTATTTCAATTTTCTTCTTTAATTTTTTAGTGTGTTTTTAGCTAGGTTCTTTGCACCTTAGTTGCTTTTAGCTCACTTGCTTTTGTTTTATTAAGCCTTTTTAGCTAATTTTCCTATTAGCCTAAATATTTAATTTCTTTTTGTTAGTTTAATTTTCTTTTCTCTTTAAATTCATCTTGGGTTATTTCATTTGTCTTTTAACTATTTCTTATAAATTCTTTTATTAGTTTGCAAGTTAGCATTTTTAATTTTGGTTTAGCCTTCACTTAAGTTTTCAAATCCCTAGGTGTAATTTTCTCTTGTTTTTGGAGTTCTTAATGCCTATCTTTAAGCAATTTATTTGTGTAATTCTTTGAGTTTTTTTTACAATTAATTTGGAGCTAAATTGAGAGGATTAGTGTCAAAAATCTATCTTTAGAAGGTTTCTACAAGTGTAAAATGGTAGGAGCTAAATGGAGTGTAAACTCACAAAAGACCACCATTTAAGTAAGTCTAGGTAGTTAAACAACAATACTTAAATAGTTTTTACGATTGTACTTTCATATTTTATTCATGATTTCTAGTTGTTGCACTTAATTGATCGAGTTATAATGTTCACTTCAATGGATCGACAAGATATTATCAATATTCTAGGTACTTTCTCTTCCCTTATCACCCATATTGTCTTTTCATTGTGTTTTTATGAACATCAGGGACAATATTCAACTTTAAATATGGGGGAAGGATATCATGATTTCACACTTACTTTACTTGTCCAATAAGAGTTCATTTTATCATCTTTTTCAAAGTAATATGTAATTTGTGAAAAAAAAATTCAATTTTGATTCATATCATTGAACATTTTTCCTTTCGATTTTGATTCTTTTGACAAATTAAGATGTTATGCTTTTTATTTTGATAATTAATGATAAATTGATTTTAAATCAGTTCATGTTTTGAATAATTAATTCCTTATGATCATTATAATATTTCATTTCTAAAATGAATATTTCTAAGCAAATCATTGCATCTTTTAAACATTTTCGTCATCCTGTTTAAAATGAAAAGAAAGAAAAGAAAAGAAAAAGTGTGCTTAAATGAAATAAAAGTGAGCAAGTTTTTCATTCATTCTGCGGGCTTTGAATCAATTGTTAAAGTGTGATGTTAATAGCTAGTTGATGTGAGGTGATTTAATCGAGTAACCAGAGATCTTCACGACAAAATCTTCATCTTCACATAAAAGGATTAAGTAATCTCTCAATCAAGCTAAGCTCACATTATCATTTAAATATTGGTGCTTAATTAATTAAGGATTTAAAATTATTTAATTTGATGATACTCTTTGCTTGGTTTAGATTCATTTTACAATTGAAATTCTTGTGACTTAGGATGAATTCCAAGAAGCAAGAAATGGATTGATTTCCTTTGTGACTTGATTTGATAAACCACCTTTATAACCTCTTAATTAGTCATATTGATCGAATGATTGAGGAAATCTTTTCAATGATATTGATTGATAAGTTGGAATTATTTTTCTTATGATTTTAAGTTGTTTTGAAATTGATAATTGATTAATTTTCTTGATGACAAGAAAAGATTTAAGTGTGGGAGAATTGATAAAGGTTCATTTTATATGATTTTAAAGATGTTTTGATGTTAACTTACCCATATTTTGATGCTTAAATGGTTAATCTATATGTTAAATTATTTAATTTATAAATTGAAGTAAAAAAAAGAACATTGGAGAAAAATAGGAGCTAAACAACAGTATCAACCAATCCCACACTTTATTCTACAAAAGCCTCATTTAACTCTTTTATGGGACCTAAATGGTGACAATAAAGCGGCATCGTTTACTCCTCTTCAAGCGTCATTTAAGTAGCAATCGAGAATTTTCCAATTGAATCTTTCTCCTCAATGCCTGTAACTTGCTCCACTTGCCTTCAACTTGCTCTTGACATATTTATAGAGGTTCTAAAGCCAAAAACACGAAGAAAAGTGACAGAGAACACGGATTTGAGAGCAAAAACCATATTATCTCTAATTCTAGAGGTTATTTCTTGTGTTCTTCATTTTTTTAACTTGTTTTGTAGATTTGAGCTTACATTTGAGAGTTCTAAGAGCTTAAAAACGTGATTTAGATCTGTAAACATGTTTATAGCCTTTTATAGTGCATTCTTAACTTATTTTTACATTGAAATCCACTTATTATTCTTATTTGTTCAAGAAAATGATGAATATGATGAATATACTTTATTTCTTGATTCAAATAAGTGCGTATGGTTAAGGCCTTTTTAGTAAATGATCTAAATATGTTCTGAACATGATTCCATGCATGATTAAAGGTTGCATTTTGTTTAAATGAATAGATTAATGCTTATTCTAAACTAAAAAATTTAAGATCCAAGAAATATACCTAATTTATTGGACAATTCCTTAAACTACCTAATTTAAATCATCAAATGACCAAACCTTGGATTATTTTTAGGGTTATAATCTAAAATTTGGGATTTTTAGATTAAGCTTCCTAAACTTTATGCCTAATACTTAAGATTGATGAATGACCAAACTTCAACTTAAGTAGAGAAAAAACATTGTCTTAACCATAGAATTGCTTTGATTTAGTGAAGTGGATCTAAGACAAGCCTTCCAATCCATCATTAATCCATTTAGATCTTTAAAATCCAATTCCTTAAACAATTTATCCAATAGTTAATCCTTAAATCCAATTGGATCATTTTTACATAACTTGACATTTTAAAGTTATTTTGGTTATTTTAGTTAGTAATTTCATTTGATTTGGATTCTCTAGATAATTGTGACTTAATTAATTTAGTACTTGCAAATTGGTAATTCTTGTGGAAAGATAACTTGGATCTTAAATATTTTACTATATTACTTATGATCAGTATACTTACTACCATTTTTTGTTACAACTGTTAGAAGAAAGTGAGCTTTAATTGATTAAATTATTAATTAAATTGTATCAATTACCCTTAATTGATAACCGATCATCACTCCTTAAGTAATAAACCTTAAACTGTGCCTGTCATTAGAAGCCTTTTGGGTTCTAATCATGCTTTCTAGTTTCTCCATATCCTTAGTGAATTTTTCTATATTCTTCTTCTTATAATTTAATTATTCATTTTCATATATAATATTCTTCCTATCATTAATGTGACAAATATTTACATTCCTAGATTCTACTAAGTAACGCATTTCTTTCTTCAAACCTATCATTTTATTGCATGCATTTATTCAATAATTTCTTGTATTTAGAAGATATTTTCTTTAATGTCAAGGTTATAGCTTCTAAACATGGTATAATTCGTCCTACGTCAATTTATTATGTATGCCATAACCATCATAAAAGAGAGAGCTAAAGGGTACCATATTTTAAGGTCATGAAGTAAAAGTTGGAAAGTTCCTCATTCAAATGTTCACTTTCTGAGCCACTTGAACTATTCCTCATCTAAATGTTCAATTTTCTAAGTTTCTTGAACTATCCCGTGCAATGGCCTTCAGTGCCTTCTTCTTCTTACTCTCCTTCTTCTCTTTATTTTCTTTCTTACCATTCTTCTCATTTTTCTCATTCTGTTTAAACAATTGGACAATGATTTCTTATCTACCCTAATTTCCTATATTCGAAGCAAACAATGTTAGTATATTTTCTTCTAAGCTCGTTCTTACCTCGCTCTTTTCTCTTTAAATAGCCTTTCTTCTTCAAAGACTGCATGAAGTTCCATTTAAGGAGGGAAATGTCATCATTATCACTCCTATTTGAAGATGTCTCGTTGTAACATTATTCTTCCTTAAAATCTTTTAATGCAAATTATTCTTCTTGGTAAACATGTCATCCTACTTTTTTGTTTTCTCCTTGAGGCACATTTCATATTTAGGAGTGACCTAATTAGCTTTTTGAAAGGAAAGGAGTTAAGGACCCTTTCCTTCTTAAATGGCGATCATCTTTGCCTCTTATGTCTATGGTAGGGACCTAAAATTTTTTTTAACATTTCTTTTCAAAACCAATTCTAATGCATTCTCAACCCTTCCAAAAAATTTTCTTTTACTTCAAAGAACACTTCATATAAGTTTTAAAATCATTTTCAAGGCTATTTCAATTTTCAAGATTTTTTATTTGACTCAAATGTGAAAATTTCCCCATCTAGTGAAAAATTCATGCACTTTTTGAAAACATAGGCAATGTAAATACAATTTGAGCCTATATGGTTATCAAAGTTTCATGTAAAACTTACAACAAAGTTTAAACATCCCAGCTAAAGGTCTTAAAGCATCCACAGTGTTTAATCTTGCATTTTCCTCAATTTTGGTGCTCAAGCCTAAATTTTCCACTTCAAAGCCAAATGTATATATCTTTTAAAAATTCAACCATAAAGCAAATCATTAGTAAAAATAATATTTTATTATCAACAAAACTGAAATTAGAACCTCACTTGATTAAATATACAAGATATGGAATGTCATTGGAAAACTATCAAAATAGATTAATGATTAGTATAAATGACTTCAATTACTATATCATCTACCATTTGACTCTCAATTAAATTAGATATTATCTACTTAGATGTAGAAAATGGATCTATTTTTTCTTTTAGGTGTGCATATTTATTATCATTGGTGTAGGATTATCGTTTAACTGTGGAATAAGTCAACTAATAACTTCTATCTTCTAACATCATTTAACTTGGACTTGATATTATTTAATTGCACATTTTATTGTATTTGCATCTAGTCTAGCTAAAACATTTTATTTATCTTAATTTCACACAAAAAATTGAGAATACTTTTTTTTTTAATCTTAAGGCTTTTGTTTTATACACACGGTATATGGGGGTATGTTGATCTTAAATAATATCTTCATTCTTATATGGAAATTATATATCTATGGACGTTAATTATAGATTTATTTGATAGCATTTCATTCACCTCTAATAAATTATGCATAAATAGTACAAAGTTATTAGAAATATTTGGACTATAATATATGATTGCTACTCTTAAACCTTATCGAACTAGCTTTATGCAATACTTACAAAGTAAAGAAAAGCATATACTCTTTTGTTGCCTCTACCAACATTTTAAGTTAGATTATAAATAATGTAAACTTAACCCCTTATAAGTTACTTATATATAGAGAGTTAAAAGTTAACAAGAAATAATCTATGTTAATTAGTAACAAGTTCAAGCCTATCATCAATTTGTCCTAACATTTTTACATAATAACAATACCACACCTGAAAACCTTTTTAAAAAGGCCAAGACCATAAAAGGATCAAAAGCATATTCAAATATCTTTAAGTCTCTATTTGATCCAACTATAAAACAAAAAGACTAATTAATTGTAACATATAAAAGCAAAATTATTACTCTCTCCTACTTGGTTAAAACTAATTAGGATTTAATACTTTCTTTATAAACATTTAGAAAATGACTTAATTGGGTCAAAAGCCAAATTTTATAAACCATCTATATTGGATTGTGTTAATTAATACATTATAATCAATATACAATCACAAGTAAATATAATTAACTAATTAAACCCTTTTGTTTAATAGCATTGTGGCACAGCTTGCATTCGTGACACATAAAATCATAAATGATATATACTCATATCATTTCGTCTTCAAACCGAGATTCATGTTTCAAAAGATGAACCATAATCCTAAAAAAGGACGATTACTCTCTTATAGAGATTTATTGCTAACAGATGGCCCATACTATTAAGATTAGTCATGGAATAAACCATACACCTCCATGATGGGTAAAAATATGTATGTTTATTTATGAGTGTTATTATGTTAATTTTACTTCTTATTTTTTTATTTAGACTCCTAATGACCCCTTTTCGTTAGTGTAGTTAGAATTTGAATTAAAAAGGTCAAAGTAGTAAAAAAGGAATAATTTTAAGGGAAAAATCTAGAAGCAAAATGGTTGAAGATAATAACGTCATGTTGGATAGTATGAAGACCACTATTATAATTCTTGATAGAAGATAGAAGATAGAAGATAAAAATTAGGACATAATGGTGCCATTATGGTTCCAAACACAACCATTTTAACCTTAAAGCAAGATAATAGATGATCGGGCCTATATAATATTGCCTTTGTTATTGACTTTAAGTGCTATTTTGATCCCAGAGCAATATTGGGAGATCAAAGAAATTGAGTCTCAGGGAACAATTAACCCTAAACCTTAGGCATTCAGTTTCTTAACCCTAAAGACCGTCTAGATATATAAGAGGGGAGAAAAATATTAGTTGAGGAAACTTTTAGTAGATTTAAGATTAAGGATTCAAGGTTTTACAACTAAGGGTTCAATAGCTAAGATGAAGAATAAGAGATTCTAATAGGAAGATCATTAAGGAGAACAAAGAGACTTAGATTGATCTTAGAGAGAAGAAGGCAACCATTAAAATTAGCAATATTTTTCTTTAATCTTGAATGCATTTTATTTTATTCATTGTCCCTTTGAATTCAATTGTTTTTTATTATTTAGATAAGGATACTTAAGGATTTATTTTTCATAGGATTTCCAATTTACATTTAATTCAATACAATTATTGAATAAAAAAATTATCTATGTTTGCACTTACATGATTTGATTTTATAGTAGTAGATAATTTAATGAAATTGCATGAGCTCTTTTATTATAAGAAGATTCTAAAATTATTCTTTCTAAATACTCAAACCAACTGGATTATTCTTAGTCTTCAATACTAAGTCATTCCCATTTTATTATTAATTGTTAGATTAGTTTAATTTAGTTTTAACATTTCACTCCATAATCTATTAAGTTTTAGGTTAATTAATAATTTGAAGGATTAGGCTAGTACTTTTTAGTAATCCTTATGGAAAAGATACTCAACTAACCGATATACTATAAGAATGATAGGTACGATTTCCTATAGTTATGCGATATATAAGTAGGTTGTTTTATAACTAAAACTTAACACACATCAAGTTTTTGACCCATTTGCGGGGAATACTTTAATGATACTAGTAAAAAAATTACCTTAACCACATTTTTATTTTTATTTTTATTTTTATTTTTATTTTCTTCATTTTTTATGTTTTCCTACTTATTCAACATATGCCCTTGATGTTTTTGTATGGTTTACAAATAGCTTATACGTTGTATAACTAGAAGCTCTAATTCAAAACTTGTAGAAGGTAAACCTAAAATTGAAAGAGTAGATTATAGAGCATGAAGAGATAGGCTTAAACAATAGGAAGAGTTTGGAGTACAGTAAAAAGAATTGGTACATATGGTAGAATATAATATACCTAGTTTAATGTTAGAATATAGCAAACAATCAATACATAGGATGCAATCCAGTCAATTAACATGAACAACTTTGAGATCAAGCTAAACATCATATCGATAGTACAAAAATTTGTGTAATTTGATGGATTTCCTGCTGAGGATTCTAATAACCATATAGCCAATTTTATAAAGATATGTGATACCTTCAAGATCAATGGAGCTTTAGATAATGCCATTTGATAAAGGTAGTTTACACTTTCATAGAGGGATCAAGCAAAGTAAAGGCTAAGGTGCCTTCCTCCTAGGTTAATTAGCATATGGGATAGCTTGGTGAAAATATTTTTAATGAAGTATTATGCACCTATCAAGACCATCAAGTTAAGGAATGACATATCTATCTTTTCAAAGTTGGACAGTGAGAACTTATACGAGACAAAGGAAAGGTATAGAGATCTTTTAAGAAGATTATCACATCATGGACTACATACTAGTTATAAGGTCAAACACTCTATAATGAGCTTAGTAATCTTACCAAGCTAATGATAGATGTAGAGACTAGTGGCACATTAAATAATAAAACTCCCTATGCTGACTAGAAATTAATAAAGGAAGAAGGCTATAAATAGTTACCAATGGCAATCAAGTAGAAGTTTACCTATAAAGGCTGTAGGAATACATCAATCAATGCTTTATTTTCATTAGTAGCTCAACGAGAGTTAGTAAATAAAAAGATGGATAATTTAAATACAACTAATAAGCCAGTCTAGGTTATGTTTTATGATTGATGTGAGGGGAACCATGGGAGTAGGGATTGTCAAGTAGGATACATCTTTGCCAAATTAGAGGAAGATGACTACATAAGCACAATCTAAGAGTTGACAATCTCTATAACATCTCCTATAACTCAAAATGGAGGCAACATCTGAATTTCTCATAAAAAATCAAACCAATATAAGAAAGCCTCATGCCTAAGATCATTAACAGCGTGGGAAAAAAACTGAGTCTAAAAAGAGTTAATGCCAAATTTTGTTTCCACATCTAAGGCAACCTTTGAAAGTTTAAAGACTTCTTAAAGGAATTAAGAAGCCTCAATCCTTAACTTGGAGAACCAAATTGGATAGTTGCCCAAATTGATTCTTCAGAGACATTAAGAAAGCCTTCTAAGCAACATCGAGGTGAATCTAAAGGAGTCAAAGTAGTGACATTAAGAAGTAGAAAAGACTTAATTGGTGAGCTTAAAAATAAGAAATAACTATTTGTTAATGATGAATTGGGAAGAAAAGAAGAGAAAAAAAATAACAATAACGAGAATAAATCACTCGATAAAGTAATTCAAGCCAAGACTGCACTACCCTACAATCATCAAGTAAGAATGCACAGATGCACAATTTGGTAAATTTACTGAAATTTTTTAAAACTTACATATTAACTTATCTTTTGTTGAAATTTTTTCCTAGACAGCCTAGAAAGTTCTTAAAGGAAGTTTTAATTAATAAGAGGAAGTTAAAAGAGCTATCAAATGTGACTTTAGGTCAAAACTACTTTAACATCTTACAGAATAAACTAACAAAGAAGATCAAGGATTGAAGGAGTTTCATTATCCCTTGCTTAATTGGTATTTTAAATATTAATAGGGCTCTAGTTGACTTATGTGTTAGTATTAATCTCATGCCTAATAAAATGTTCAAAAAGTTAGGTTTAAGGGGACTAAAAACTACACGTATGAGTGTACAGTTAACTGATAGGTCTGTTAAATATCCTAGAGGCATAATTAACTATGAATTTTATAATTCTAAACATGGATGAGGACATAGATGCACCTCTAATCTCAGGATGACCTTTCTTAGTAACTACCAAGGCCATAATAAATGTTTAAATGAGGAAGTTACTCTTCGGGGTAAAGGGTGAAAAAGTGATGTTTAAAATTTCCAATTCCATGAAACTTTCCATTTTATGGATTTTGTAGATGGTATTGTTTCATCATATATGTAGGAATTTATAAACAAAGATTCATTACAAGCATGTTTGGACCAAGGAGAGGACAATGAATAATTGACCCCTCATATAAGGTGAAAGAAGAAAGCCTTAAAGCAAGTGATTTTGTGATTGAAGGTCAAAAATTTGAGGAGTTAATAGAAACACTAAAAGGAGGTTGAAACCATCCATTAAAGAGCCTCCTAGATTGGAGTTTAAGAAATTGTCTGAATATTTAGAGTATTCTTTTCTAGGTGAGAATTCTAAACTCCTTGCTATTATAGTTGCTAACTTGAATAGGGAATATAAGGAGAACCTACTGTAGATCCTATAACAACATAAAAGAGTGATAGCATAACATAAGAGGGTGATGGCATGGAAGATTTATGATATTAGATGCATCAACACCTATATTTGTACGTACAAGATTTTAATGGAAGAAGATAGCAAGCCAATGGTGCAGCCATAAAGAAGACTCAACTCGAACATGAAGGAAGTTGTTAAGGAAGAGGTAACTAAAGTCCTAGATGCAAAAGTGGTCAAGCCCCAAATTATACCATAGTTGTAAATACATGTTTTACATGTTAATTAAGGATTAAATTGAGTTGGAATTGATGAAATTGAAATAGGAAAATTGAAATTGGAAAATTGGTGGATAAAATTGGTGAAATTAGAACTGATTAATTCCATTATAAATTGGAAATTTACATGTACTATTGGATTAGGAAAAAAAACTAACTAATTTTCAAATTGATTTTGTACAAGTAATTAGACATTCCTAAGCTAGAATTAATGATATTTTCATCAATTTATTGATGACATATGGCTGTGCAAAAATTGAAAATGTGTAGGTAAACAAATGTTGACATGTGGCAACAACATATGGAGACACATGGGCTACTAAGTGTTGGACAAATATTGAGCAAGCATGGCCCATATATGGAGACTTGTGTGGGAAGTCAGAAGGGCCATGTGTAAGAAGGAGAGAGGGACTTTAGGAGAGTGGGTCATGTTTTTTTTTTTCAAGCTTCTCCAACAAGCCAAGTTCTTTTATTTACATTTGCTTTGTCTCTCTCTCTTAACCGAACATCCCCTCCTTTTGCTCTTAAATTTCATTTTCCTTAGGCTGAATTTATAAGCTAATTTTAAGTGGGTTTAAGGTAAGTTCTTGATGTTTTAGTTGTGAAATTAACAAATTAATGGTGTGGATTGATTGTGAAAACTGTATGATAATGTGATAGGGTTGAGTTGTTAAGTTGCTGGAAAAATATGGGCATCTGAGTATACATAAGTTTTTTTTACCATAAATTGACCTGTAAGTATCCAAATTAGGTTATTTTAAATTCTGCTTAAAATATATAACTACAACTCTCTTGGAGGACTCGAAATTTAATTATGTAATTAAAGGTTGTGAAATTGATATCAAAGTTGGGTCTAGTTACTGAAATTTCTGGAGTTGAATTGGGAAAAAATCTGGACTGATTGGAGTTGAGTTTGAGACATGATTTTTTCTTCTTGTGTACTACTCTGTAATTGTTCAATGTGTGAAAATATGTTATGTGATTGATTAGGGTATAATTAGCTTTAAATTGGATGGATTTTCTTGGAAAGTTGGACATTACATTCGGTTAGAGAGAACTTGATAAGGTATGGGAATTTTCCAACCCTAAACCCTTTCTATTGAGTATAATGCGGATAAATTATATTTTGGACATAAGTTAGGATTGTGTATGAATTTGAATGGGCCTGGATGGTAGGCTGTTTTTGTTATTCTTGGAGGAAGGGTTTAGAGTTGGTTGAACCCCAATGGGTTTGATTTTAACAACATTTAGAAGGTTTATGTGCTAAAGCTTCTTTGATTTGATCTGACTTGTTATTTGTTCTATTGTTGGTGTTTTGAATGATAATTTAGATGATTAATGTACCTTGTTCCTGGTTGATTAATTTTGATTAAAGAATTTGAAAAGTTTGTTGAGTAATATGGAAATTTGGTAACTAATTGATGTGTAATGTCTTGATGATTATCATGGTAATTTGGACTTGAGTCAAATAAATGTGTGATCT
>JAOXYD010219860.1:0-19138 GCA_028565735.1 Pinacopodium congolense
TAATACTAATTGTTAATAATATCCAAAATGAACAAAGCATCAATAAGAAGCAACAACACATAATAAAAAATAAGGTACTAAACAAAAATCAAAATAACATTGCAATGACATATACAACATTCAAACAATTTAAAGATACTAATTAAAGTTACTTCATACTTAACACCAATTGTTAAAAATTATCTTAAGGATCTCAAATCATCAATACTGACTCCCCCTAAATTCATACAATCTAGTTTTTAGATAAATAAAACTTTCATTGCACAAAATAAGAAGTCATAAAAAAATAAAATATCATATTTAATTTTTAAATAGCTCATGAAAGAAGTTTTAAACTTTTTGATACCCTGCGCTAGTCTCTTCAACACCTATTGCTACTCTTGATGATGTTGAGGCTGCCATCATTACACTTCATCACAAGGTGGACCACTTAACGAGTCATCTCGATGTGCACACCACCTTACTACAAGAGCACACCTCCTTTCTTTAAAAGATTCTCTCTCGACTTCCTCCTCGACCTCCATTAGATTCTTATAGGATGTTTTTGTCTTTTGATGTATGTATGTCTTTCTGTATGACACTCTTTGACTATGAATGACATTGACTATTTATGACCATGATTCTTTTTATTTTCAATTGATTGTAGTTTTACATGTATGGTTATGTGATAACTCTTTTGGTGATTCCAAAAAGGAGGAGAAATGTGTGACATCTATAATGAGATTATTTATAACATATCGAGGGGGAGTTATATATGTGATATGATTGAGGGGGAGTTAGATATTTGATATGATCAATGTATAATATATGTTGTTGAGTTAACTATTTGTTATGATGAATTGATGTTTATTTGATATGATGATATTGACGTTGAAGTTATCAAAATTTTTACCTATTGATTTTGTAATATTTAGGGGGAGCTTTATGTTTTATTATGTTTTATTGTCTTATGCTTTATCATTTATTATTACTCGGTTTTGTCATCACCAAAAAGGGGGAGATTATTGAACTAATGATGGTTCCACCTTATTTTCGTATTGACAAAATAAACTATATTATTAATATCTATACTTTTTAGTGTGTTTGAAAGATAGGTTGGAAAAAGTTCAAGACAATCAATCGAAGAATTTTAAAAGCTCAAAATGAAACCATATGAAGATATGAAGATTCAAGATTGAAGAAATAAGTTTAGATATGCTTAAATGTAATTTTTACGTGTTTTTATTTTGGTGTTTTATTAAGAGGCTTATGAATTGAACATTCATGCATACACTCTTAGAATATGCTTATAAGTACATAATACATTTCAAATTGATAATTTTATGCTTATAGTTATATAATACGTTTCAAATTAATAAGTTGATGCATTTGAATTTTTGCATTTAGGTCGGTCAATCGAATGGGCTAGGTCGGTCGGTCGAATGATTGTGGTCGATCGATCGAATGATTGTAGTCGATCGACTGAGGTAAAGGATAAAGACATATCTATCAACAAACCAAAAGATCGGTCGACCAAATATAGCAAATGTTTTGAAATACACAGAAATCTTGCAATATTATATAACGGATAAAAACATTAATTACTAGAATGTTGTGTTGCCCGTTGGACAAATGGTAATATTACCGTTGTACAATAGATAAGTAGAAAAATGTTAAGTATAAATAGGCTGGCTTTGTGTTATGTTGGTAAGAGTCTTATATACAAAACGAGTGAGCAATATACATTTTATTTTAGGTCTTACTAAGTGCTTATTGAGGTTTATTGTTTGAAAGGTTTTTGCTCATCATTCTATCAAGTGTTCATGTGAATTTGTTCTTGAGTATTAATTGTTTACACTTGCGTTTTAATCTTGTGTGAAAGTTTCTTGCATATTTTTCTTGTACGCATCACTCTATTAAAAAGCCTCTTTTATTTACTAAAGTGAAATCAAGTTAAGGAATTTTTCGGTGTATTATTGTCGAGTGAAATTAAGAGGTTATTCTTTAGCCTAGGAAAAAGAAGTGAGTGAAAGGTTATCCTTTAACATGTAAAAGGGATTGTATTAATTGTTGTATTCTTATTGGAAGTGCAATAAGAACGAAATCTCAACACTGGTGTTGGGGACTAGATTGGGAGTAAGTGGATAACTCCAAATCAGAATAAATCACGGTATATTTCTTCCTTCTCTACTCTTTTAGTTTTTGCACTTATATTACTACATATTATTTAATTGGGTGAATTTATTTATAATTCTATATTTATTATTTACAAGTTTTATTTAATATTTTCTAAATTCTAATTCACCCCCTCTTAGTGCCATAACGGACCTAATAAATATTATAGTAAATTTGATGAAAATGGACAATGTTTGGGCCTATTAGCAAAATTTCTTGAAAGTTGAGGCATATGTTTACAATATACAATGCCTAATACACTATAATAAAGCAATGTAGATGAAAAGTAAAATGGTACTTTTATAAAGATAGTTAAGAACATGTTATGTTATAGCACTAGACCTTTATCTTTGTAGATGTATACGTTAAATACATCCACATATCTTTTTAATAGGCTTCCTACTAAGCCAGTTCTTAAGACTCTTTATGAATTGAAAATAGGAAGAAAACTTTGTCTAAGATATCTTCACATTTGGAGTTATCAAATAGAAGTAAGGGTATATAATCCACATGAAAAGAGACTTGATGCAAGGACTATTAGTGACTACTTTATCTACTATTCCAAAAAATTAAAGAGTTATAGATTATACTATCTTAATAATAGTACGTACATAGTTGAGTTTAATAATGTTCGATTTATGAGAAATGGACAATTTAGTATGAGTAAGCAAAAGGTATATATTCGAGAGACTTGGGTAGAAACTCTTACACCCAAGATTTTTTGTTAGGTCTGCTAGCCAAGAATTATCAAAAGTTTAGCAAGACTGAGGGAACTACAACTCTCAACAAGGAGGATTTTCAGCCTTCGAAAACCCTTTTCCCTCTTAATATAGTTTTTGTGGGTAAGCCCTTACCTACAATTGGGTTTAATGACTAAACTGTTCTAATATAAGTGCTAAGTAAGATTGCAGTAACTGGCAACATCAGTAGGGATGATCAGAAGCTATACGCTCAGGATTCAAATTCATCCTCTCTTAAAACGAAGCTCATGTTCTCGCAAGTTATGGGTAAGGATTCTAACCTTTTAAAACTTCACTTTATTCCCCCAACTAAGAAGGACGGGGTTGCTATAGTAGCATCCCATTGAAATCCTAAAGCTAAGTGGATAGATACACTGGTTGGCTTTTTGTGGATAAATGGCCTCCCTATCAGGTGATGCAAAAGTGGGCACTTATTAACTGGAGCCGATTTGGCTTAACATAAGTCATTCTAAAAAACCAAGGTATCTTATCAGAGCAACTAGCAAAAACGGTTCTGGAGGAGAGTGGCATGTGCGAAACATCCATATCTTCTTACAGAAGTGTAAGCCTTAACTTGCAGTGGAAGGAGACGTAAACTAAACTTATCACCATTTAAATTAACCTCCATAATATGCCATTGGAGTGTTGGCCTACCGTTGGACTTAGCTATAATTTCCATGTACATTGGCAAACCCTTATGTATAAATATCCCCATGACTTCTTTAAAGTGCTTGGGGTATTCATGATTGTATGTTAAAACAAAACTACACCAATAATTGTTTGACATTATACCTATCTTAATGTTGATGGCTTATGAGAGCTTGATAGAGGATAAGGTTTTAGTTAGTTACCAGTGGAGGCCATGTCTTAAGCTTAAGGGTAAAGAATGGAGGCCAATCAAAAAGTTTTTCACAACTAGCGAGTATTGGGAACTAATAGGTTATCCTACTTGGCAAGTCTAGCAAAGCTAATAGTCATCTAGGTGCATAGGGTGCTAATGATAGAATTGAGTTGGACGATCACTCTAATGGGGTGAAAAGTTAGAGCCAAAAGTTAGGTAGCACTACCAATGTTATGCATGAAAGGGAGCATAGTGTTCGAAGCAAGGCTGACATTCTGGCAATTTAGAATTATTAGAGTAATCTTGAGAAGATGGACTACATCTAGTAAATACCTCTTAACCAAAGCAACCTCTTCCTATAGGCTTATAGGAAAAGGGATAGAGATTAAGCTGATGCTTCTATATAGTAGACTTGGAGGGACAGTACTGACCTAATGCAGCAAACACTTCCTAACAAGTGTACTCTAAATCCATTGCATGTCACTGGAGTGGCCTTAACTTCTCCTTGTGAAATCTTATCCATGTCTCAGCAGCATTCATTTATAAATTTGGCAACTTTCTTCCACTCACCTACTTTAGATTGACCCAATTGCTAAAGACTCTCCCCAATCTTCTAATTCAGTAAGTTTGTAGAGAGGAGGGATTACTGTTGGGTCCACTATTGTCCAAAGGAAGTGTTCTGGTTGACATAAAGTTAGACATAATTAATTAGTTTCTTCCTTATCTTTTTCTCTTCTTATGTCTACTCTGATATGGAACGTTGGAGGCCTGAATAAGGCTAACAAACAGCAAGTTCTTTTGGACTTTTTTGTAAAGCCTAAAGCCTAGTATTATGGGCCTTTTGGAAACAAAAATCAAAGAACTTAACTATAGTAGGATGTGGTTGATCAACCATAATTGGGAAATGATCACCAATATAGACTACCACATCAATGGTAGAATGATTTTTGCCTATGATCCAAGAGTTATGGAGCTAATTAACCATATTGTTACTGATCAAATGATACATATCATGGTAATACTAAAAAGGACACATAAAGAGCTATGCATCTCAAACTTCTATACTTCTACTTATAAAAGACGTTATCCTTGGAGGAAGTTAATAGAGTTTAGTAGTATAATTACCTTGCCTTGGCTACTAGTTGGTGACTTCAATGCAACTTTATATATGTTTGAAATTGATAGTCTAATCTCCTAAAAGCTACCTTGCCAAGATTTCAAAGATTGTATCACTAGAATTAGGGAATTTGATCTCAAGAATGAAGTGGAACACTTTACATGGAGCAACAAATAGATTGTGCCCCTACTGATAAGAAGAAAACTAGATTAAGCATTAGTAAAGTTTTATTAGCTAGTTAAGCTCCTTGACAATATGGCTCAATTTGGTCACCCCTTTATATCTTATCATACTCCTATTAAAGCCCAGATCTTGTCCACTATGCCCATTAGATACTTCCCTTTTAGGTTTTGATAATTTCCTTATCTAAGAGGCAGGAATCCTTAAAGTTTTTCAGACAAGATTTAATGTTCAAGTAATTAGACATAAATAATATATATGTTGTGAAAAACTAGCAACTATTAAAGTAGAAGTTAAAAAGATCAATGCAACGCTTTAGGCTAGTAACAAAGGTGACATTCTTAAAGCTAAGGTTGCGTTGGAGGCACGGCTTAGCTTAATCTGAGTTTTGACCCCAGCAATTTGACAAATTAATTATTAGATCAAAATGCCTTGAGGGATTATATTGCAGCTTTGGAGGCTTAGCACTCATTTATTAAACAACAATCTAGACTTCAGTGGTTAAGAGAGGATGATGAAACTAAAAAAAATGTTCCACAAAACCATATCGTCTAGAAAAATCATAAATAAGATTTTGAATATAGAGGATGAGTAAGGAACAGTATAGCAAAAGCCTCAGGATATTAAATAGCAGGCTACCAGCTATTTTTAGAAATTATATAGAACACCTTAGCCCAATCAAGTCTCAGAAGCAACACTACATGATTATCTTTCCTATTAACTTAGTGAGCAGCAAGAAACTTTGTTAGAAAGGCCAGGTTCATTAGCTGAAATTAAGACAGTTATTAAGGCCCTCCACCTCGATAAAACTCCTAGAGCGGATGGATGAAATGAGAGATTCTTCCAACAAACTTGGTCTATTTTGGAGGACATGGTTGTTCAGGTTATGCAGGAGTTTTTCACCAAAGGAAAGCTCTTAAGATAGCTTAATCGAACCTATATAAGTCCATTTCCTAAGGTTTATAATCCTTCCTTTATATCGGAGTTTTATCTTATGGCTAGTTATAAATTCATCTATAAAATCATTTCCAAGGTTCTAGTTACTCGACTCAAGCATATATTAAAGTCTATTGTCAACTCTATGAAAACTACATTCATTTATGAGAGGTGTATTAGCGATAATGTTATTCTTGCTTATGAAGTCTTCAAAACTTTCTCCAACAATAATGGTCCTAAGTGTTATGTAAAGAAATTAGATCTTTAAAAGGGTACCAACATAATTTACTAGAATGGCACTTTATTTTACTGGTGTTGAAGGTCCTCAGATTTCCACCAAAATTTCAATATTAGATAGAGTAATGTATTACAGCTACTTCTTTCAATGTCTTGTTCAATAGGGTACCAATCATGGGTTTTCAAGGAAAGCAGGGACTATGGCATGTAAGGGGATCAACTTTCCCCTTATCTATTTACACTGGGTATTAAAGAGTTAAATAGGATAATTAGTAAACGTATCTCTATAAATGCATGCTTTAAATATCATGCAAAATGTAAGGAGTTAATAATAACTATTCTTATGTTTGTTAATGACATATTGATTCTCTATAAAGCTTACCTTCCATCAATCATGATTATTAAAGAGGCTTTTGATGAGTTTTTGAGTAGGTATGGTCTATCTATCAACTTGCATAAGAGCTAGATTTATCTATCTATTAGTGCTTATCACTTAGCAGTAGCAACTACTCAAGCTATGTGAATTTAGCTAGGTGTGTTGCTATTTACTTACTTGGGGTTACCTATTATAGTTGGAAAACCTACCTATAGATCAAGTACTCCACTTTGAGAAAGACTATAGAGGAGGATTGACTCCTGGTGTAATAAGAAGCTATCTATACTGGAAGAGTATAGCTCGTGAAAGTTGTCCTCTAACCAATTACTTCTTTTTGGACTAATTTTATTACTTTGCCATGGTAAATCACGAAGAGAGTTGATCATATGTGGAGAAAATTTTTATAATCTGGTAATCTCTTCACAGAAGTCATGCTAAAATCAAATAAATTGAAGTGTTTTCCTCAATGGAAGTAGGTGGGTAGGAAATCCTATTAAGTGGTGTTGCAGATAAAGTAGCTCTAGCTAGAAAGATTTGGATATTATTTCAAGATACTAAAGCCATTTAAGACAAATGAGTGCACTCTTATTTCCTTAAGGGATAGAACTTATGGTACATCAAGCCAAATACTTCCTTGTCATAAACCATGTAACAAATTTTGAAACTTAGGCATGCAGTGGATGCCAGAATCCTACATAAAATTGGTAATAGGGAAAGGACTCGCCTTTAGTGTGATCATTGGAGTAATCACAACCCTCTTGTCCACTTACCTGAGTATTAATTTCATAGCCATACCTCCCCTAGGATTGCATGAGTTCAGATTCTTACCAATGAAAATTTTTGGCATTGTTACTCACAAAACATTAATTGATTAACGAATTACCTCCTCAAGTACCCACCAGATATAGACCAAAAGGATCAAGTGATTTGAAGGGATAGCTCATATAACTTATTTACAATAAAATTTTATGTTGCTCTGTTTAATCCATTACAAAGTCTAGCTAACTATAGTAAATTGGTCTAGTTCAATGAAGCCCTCTTTAAAGTGTCTTTTATATTATGGATGGTTGTTAAAGGACGAATCTCTACTTTGGAAAGAACAACAAGATATGGGATCTATGATGCTACTTGTCCCCTCTATCAAATTCATCCTGAGAACTTAAATCACCCATTTTTTCACTGTAGTTATGTACG
This sequence comes from Pinacopodium congolense, assembly GCA_028565735.1. Lineage (NCBI taxonomy): Eukaryota > Viridiplantae > Streptophyta > Magnoliopsida > Malpighiales > Erythroxylaceae > Pinacopodium > Pinacopodium congolense. The sequence goes on from JAOXYD010219860.1 coordinate 7,776, forward strand.
CCCTATATGGTCTATTATTCAATAGAAATGTAGGAAATTTTTTCCACCTTACAACTGGGCAAACTTGATATAGTGAATGGAAGTGCAACTGCAAGGTCAACACTTAAAGGACAACAACCTATTTAAATTTGTCATGTATACTCCATTTGGGATGAGAGGAACAACATGTTGTTTAAAGGTGTGGACCTAGTTTTATAGGTGTTTAATCAAAACACTTTGGCTTTGATTCGTGAAGTGCTCCTATCCAGACTAGTGCTCTCTAGAATCTTTGTTGATACTATCATGAATTAACATTTGGGAGATCAATGATGTGATTGTTTTTCTTCTTTCCATTTGTCATACTACTCGCTTACTGCATTACACTTGATTGTGCAGAACAATGGCTTTAGATTAGGGTATTGTGGTTACATAGCTTAGTCTTACTTGGTGCTAGCTTTAAGCCCTCCTAAAAATGAGTGTTTTATTATGTTTAGCTTGATCTGTTGATTTTGGTTAGCTTGTTCCATACCTGGTTTTAATTTATAGGCTGTAACTCATATTCTTCATTAATGGAATTTTGCTCTTTTTCAAATAATATTAATTGATCCTAGGATAGACTATTAGAAAGCTACAAAGAAAGGCCTTAGGTACTTGCAAGTTACCAAGGATTATATGCTCTATACAAAAGGTCAAATCATCTCAAAGTGATTGGATATTCAAATTTAGCCTATGTCGGCTATTTGGACTTGAGGAATCCACATTTGGTTACTTATTCCTATTGTTTGGAGGAACAATTTCATGGAAGAGTGGAAAAGCAATTTGTTTGTGATACTTTTATATAAAGGCTAAATTTTTTTTAATGATTTGAGGCCACTGCTCATGGATTCTGATTATGGAATTTTGTCTTAGGGCTTAGTATTATTAACAATATGCTTAGGCCCAAAGTTCAATTCCTTTCTCCTATGCGTACCTATCTAGAATTTAATATGATAATTTCGTAACTATCTTTTTCTTTAAGAATGATAAGTATTTAAAAGGTGTAAAATATATAGATTTAAAGTTCTTGTCTGTAAAAGAAGATATTCATAAACAAAAAGTGTCAATTAAATATATTAGTACAGATATGACAATAATAGATCTGTTAAATAAGGGATTGCCACTCAAAACATTTCCTAGCCATATTAGGCAAATAAGCATTATGGATAATTAGCATGATAGTATGATATGTACATGTACATATGGTTTACCTTTCCATATTATTGTGACACTTATGAACTCAATTAAAGTTATGTTTTTACTTGTTAACTTGTTATCCACATTATATTGTATACATTTATCGTCTTGGTATGATGATAGATTGTGTCTTTTGAAAGACAATAAAGTTAAGAATTATAGTATTCCTTTTACTTTGAATTAAGTTGATTGTGTGATACATAGAAGGAATCATGTCATTAAATGATTTGTAACCACCATGATTTGATTATTTTAATTTAGTTAAAGATGATGACTTTTCAGTATATGGCGCATGCTTATGGTTTGTTATTGAATTACCAAGTCGTAAGATGGGTCAGTAGGATATTGTTAGATTATTTTAATAATCTATAGTAACTCATGTAACTTATTGGACTAATTATAATAAAAATGGGACCTAATGTAATGGTTATTGTCCTTAAGAAATTTAGGGTCAAAAGGAGTTTTTAAATCCTCCTCTCTTTCTTTAAATCCAACACTTACAAAAAGGAAAATCAACATCTGTAACCTAAAAAGTTTTTGACATATTCTTGACTATCAAAGACAAACTACTAGTCATGGATTAAGATAAGTTTCTATTACTATTATTATTTATAAAGAAGCAGGACATTTGGATTTCTTCAAATTGCATTAAAAGATCTTGTATGAAAGGCTAGATTGATGAATTCTTATAATTTAGGACTGTCAAAGATTCTTACGTTTAGGACTTTTTTTTTCTTTAAAAAGCTTGGTTGTCTATATATCTAGATTGGTCTACATCAAAACACATATGTCTTTATAGAATTTATTTTGACTTGCCATGTCATTTTTTAATAAGGACCAATAGAAAAACTTGATCAAGTTAAAACATTTAAATGAAGGATTTAAATAAAAAATAATATTGGAGGATTTAATTAGGAAAATTATAAAAATTAAGGAAGCAAAAATATATTTGTCTATTCAGTGAAAAACAAAAAAGATTTTCTAAATAATGTTATCAAATGTTAAGGACATCATCAAAATGTAATCATGTCAAGGAAATATAGCTATATTAATAATATTATAAATTATATAATTGAAATTTATATCCATATTTCTTCATAAGATTTAATGATCTCATTATATAATATGTTAATTTGACAAAAATAAAATAAAATTACTATGTAATTTATCAAAATTCACTTGCAATATTTTTATATTTTAATAATTTATTACTTGACATTTTTAGAAAAGTAAATAAATTAAATTAAGGAAAGCTACAAGCCATCAATGTCTTTTGAAGGAACAAAGCAATTAAAGACAGTGAAAATTAAGAAAGGCCAGCCCAAAGGGATAGAGAAGGCATCATAAAAAATGCCTACAAAGAATTTGTATAATTAACAACATCATAAAAGATTAAAGTTGGCTTTTTTGGGAGGAAATAAGCTGCCTATTCCTGATGATAAGGAGATGACTTGAATTAGCCATAACCAACCACCAATTCTCAACTCTGGAGATTATCTAGTCAAGTCCTCTTACGAAAGGCACCATTGCTCATGAGTAATGCTATCTCTGGAAAGGAAGATCCTATGGGTGAGCAGATGCAGATGAATCTTATCAATCATCTCCCCTAATAGCTGATCCTGGGGTTTGGTTTTCCTAACAAATGCATGATGATTCCATTCCTACCAAATGCTATACACCAAGTATGAAGTCGTTAGTTTGAATAACAAGGAGCTAGGCAATTTGTCATTACGATAATTACTCCCCCAATCCATAATACCATGAAAACTCATTAAAGATTCATTAAATAACCATTGAATGCTCCTCTATAGAAATTGAGAATGTTAATAAATGCAAAATAGATAATCCAATGTTTATGAGTCTTGAAGATAGAGGAAGCAGACAGAAGTTATTTGAAGGTATCTAGCCACTCTACCCAAAGGTGCTCAGCCATCTTTTGATGGCTAGCCATAATATAAAGTAGGCGCGGAGTGGATTTGCTTAAACCATAGCAGCTTATACCAAGATGATGGTGAAAGTCTAGGTCTAAAAGGTCCCTACATGAGGTTGTAGAGAAGCTACAGATAGCTAAGGTATCCTAGACTATCTTATCAAAAGAGTTGTTCAAGGAAAAATTAAGGATCTATTGAATTGGAACTGATCTTGGCAGGCCTTCTAGTTGATTCTGAAACCGAAGAAGCAATTATTGAACTAAATCTTAGACAAGAATGACAAAACGTAGGGCTTGAAGAGCATGACAAGAGAGGAGTGGGTTGTACACACCTTAATTTCCATTCCAAAAACTCATAAATGCTCTATTACCCACCTCTGTCTTCATAATCGACCATAGAGTTCTCCTTAAGCATAACATACCATTTATAGTCTAAGAGTACTTTTTGTTATATCCAGTGATGCTCTAAAGACAATGATGTTTAAAGATATATTCCATCATTCAGCAGCACTAAAGAGATTGATTATTAGTAGCTTGTCTCCTGAAGATTTGCTAATTAGAGCTTATATGGCAATTTTAATAGGAATAACTCTCAAGCCCCCTTCTTTGAGGGGACGATAAACACCACCTCAATAAACTGTGGCCATAACCTTCCTTTCCGCTACTCCTGCCCATAGAAATTGTCATAAAGTTCTATCAATTGCTTTGTATATTGTTCTAAGGATGAGCATGAGTGAGGACTATTAAACACAGAGTTTAGATAAAACAAATTGAATCAATTACTTATGCCTTGCAAATGACAAATTCATGTTACACTAGCTAGAGATTTTTTTCTTAATCATTTTCTAGAAAGGGTTGATAGTCACAGTAAGAAGGCCTACGAGAAGAGATGGGCACTCCCAAATACATAAAAGGAGGATCCTTTAGTGAAAGACTCATGATCATGCTAAGCCAAGTATAGAGATGATGAGTGCTCACAGATAAAAGCATTTAGCTCTTGGTCTTGATGATGCTCAGCCCAGATAATGAGGAGAAAGTGTTGAGGCCTGTCATAATATAGGTTATTAAAGCCACATCTTCCTTAAAGAAGACCGGCAAATCATCTATAAAGGCGAGACTTACAATTTAGAGTTTTTTTGCAGTAGGAGTGATATCTAAATTAAGTATCACTTGAAACATTAAGCTTGAGAAAGCTTATTATAACTTCCATATAAAGAGTGAAGAGGTAAGGGAAAAGAGGATACCTTTGCCTTATTCCCCTAGATCCTTTAAAAATCCTGGTAGGCTTTTTGTTCACCAGCCGTAAGAAGCTATGGTAATACATTCCTTAATCCAAGTAATAAATTTGTTAGGAAAACTAAAAGCATGCTTAGTATTCACAAGGAAGGATCATTTCATCGAATCATAAGCCTTATGTATGCTTATCTTTATGGCATAGTCCTTGCTTCCTCTTTGCAGTTGTAGCCTCTCAGTAATTCTTGGATTAAAAAGATATTATCTCCATCTATCTCCTTTTAACAAAAACACATTATGATCCATCTATTATTATTGGGAGTACATCTTTCAGGTAATTAAAAAGCATCTTGACTATGATCTTGTACAGGACATTGTAGCAGGTAGTTGGATAATAATCCTTGAGACAAGTTGGAATGGGCATTTTACGCACCAAACAGTCGAATGTTTTATTGATTTCTTTCAGCATCTTGCCATTGGTGAAGAATTATAACATTGTTTCAATGATATTACTTTGACATCTAGCCATACATTTTGAAAGAATATGCCATTAAGGCTGTTAGGGATAGGCTCCTTGTGTTGGTTCAAAGACATGATGGTAGTTTCCACATCCTGTTCTATAAAAGTTTAATTTAGGAACGCAATGGCTAAATCTGGAAGAGACCTTTAGAAGATAGATTTCATCAGTTAAATGGAAGAATTACCTTCTGCAAAGGCCCCTATTGTGTTAGAGTAAAAGTGGAAGGCTTCTTGTAAAAGTTATGATTGTAGTTCCACTTTGTCCCTATTATCCTTTTACAAAGATACTTTTTGGTTGTGGTTCCTTTTGGAGAGCACAGTCTTATGAAAGAAACTAATATTCCTATCTCCATCTTGAAGCCAATAGATTCGAACTCTCTGTTTAAGCAATGAAGCCTAATCCTTCAAAGTCTGGCCATGAGCTTATAACAATCGGCCCTCCTCTTGGAGGAGCAGTGGAAAATTTGGCTTGTCAATCAATTGGCCTTGGATACTCTGTAATATGTTGCATACCTCTATTACCCTCCCACCAAGATTATTGCCATTATTGTTGTGCTAGTTTGTTAACACTAATTAAGCTCAAGTAAATCTATTAATTATCATGTAATTCAATTGCAAGACTAACTTGTAACAACAAGTATACCAGTCAACAAGTAATAAAGTGACGTATTTTTATGATTATAGAATATCGAACCCCCAGGGAAATAATGTACATATAAGATCACTTAGATTACAATTATCTAAAGAAGCTCAAGATTGCCAGTTAAAAGGGTTAGAATTACTATATTAAACATAAAAGCTTTCCAACATTACAAAGGTATCCAAATTACTTTAGATATTGCCAACTTGATTAAATAGCTAAGAATTAGGTTTTAAATGACTTACTTAAGTTATGGAAAGTTGAAATATCTAATCTAGGGTCTTCATCAAATGAAGATAATACTATGGTTAAGTCAATGCTTGATCCTTAATCATCCTAAATTAAAGTTTGTTCATTTATCAGTTTTAAACATTATGTTTAAAATTCAAAAAGTTATAATCCTAAAATCTATCTTTCAAGATTAGTACCCTCATCTGAATCAAAGTTTGGTCATTCATTGATTAAAATCATGTTGTTTACTGACTTTTTTAATGATTAAAGTAGATTTCTCATATCCTTAATCATCTAACAACTTTATCTCGAATGGCCAATTCAATATAAGTATTAATAACTCAAAATAAACAAAGATTATCATCTAACATGATATACAAACTCAATTAATCCATTTAGTAACCTATCTTTAGCAAGAAATTAGATTAAAACATTGTATATATCCAAGAAAAATCATATTTAACCATAAAAATTACATTCTTGCATATATATGAACAAAGGAGTAAGATAAAAATGATGAAGTGTTTAAAAAGCAACAAAAGGATATAAAAAATAACAAAAAACTTCCAATCACGTGTATAAACTCATTGGAATCCTTAAAACAACCTAAACAGAAGAAAAACCTAACTCAGAGAAGGAAAAAGAAACCCTAAGCTCAATTTGATTTTGTTGTCTCTAATTTGCGTTAATCCTTTTTGAAAATGAGTTCTCAGCCTTCTCATATACGTCTCCTACAAATTGGAAGTAAATTGAGTGAGTTACAGCTAATAAAGAGGAAGATCTAGCTGGAAAGAGTTCAATAAGTACCTAAACGAAACTTGAAAAGGAGCTAATCGAGGTTGTTTTAGTCCTACCATTTAAGTTTGTAAATAAAGCAAAACGACGATTTTACATAGTTAAATGGCAATTCAGCTTACCCACCGTTTTACTTCTTTTTCTAACTTTTCGGCAAATTTTCCTATATTTTCTTCACTTTCAAGCTTCAATCTACAATTTACATAAATCCATACCTTAAATCATAAACAAATTTAAACGAAAATGTAATAAACTTATAACCTAACAATTATGTAAATTTAGTTATTTAAGCTCATCTTTGATCATGCCCAATTTTTGACACATTAATAATATTTAATACCCTATAAATTCAAAGATAATCCCTACTGAACTATTGTCTTATACCCTTCAGATTCAATGAGACAGTTGTTAAACTAGAATGGGCTCTTCCTAGGTCATGTCACACACAAATTATTTACCACCAGAGTATAATTAGAGAAAATTTGGTGCTCAAAAAAAGCTTTGCTCTCAGGGAATTGGTGGAGCCACTCATCATTCATAAGGTTGTGATCAATTGTCTTTCAAATTAAGCTAGAATTTTGCTACTTATTTGACTGGGCAAAGAAGCTTGCTTCTACCTTTAGGGTCATGACCTAAAGTTAAGACACATAATGCTTAAGTCCTCATAATAATTTTGTCAGAAAAATGTGTCCTTCATCTTCACTCTCATGGATTATATTGTTAAAATCTCCAAGGATCAACTAAGGAGAGGAAGTAGAATTCCAAAGAGTCTTCAAGCTTTGCCACAACTAAGTTCTTTGGAAGGTTAGACTGTATGCATACATAAAAGTTATAGTGGCCACTACCATTATTTGGTGAAACTTAATATGGAGATGTCTTAGCTGCTCTTCAATCTGTGCATGGAGAACTTGAACTGCATCAATATCAAGAGCCACAAAGAGGCAACCATTATAATAAAGGTGATGATTTGTTATCATCTGCCATTTAAGACTAAAGAAGGAGAGTTGACTGTTGTGTTAAGCTTTAATTCGAGTTTCCAAGAGGCCAAGCAAAATAGGTTTATTAACCAAAATGTAGTTTTAGAGAACCAATAGTTTGGGGGGCCAGTAGAGACCCTATATGTTTTAGGCAACAATCATAATGAAGTGGTAGTAGAAGAGGATGATTTTTTTGACCTCTATCTTTGAGAATTCTGTGTTATAATGGTCGTCAGGGTACCAATTCTGTCCTACCCTGCTCTATCTCATACTTAGGTTCCTGTTTGCACACACTAGTGCTTGATGTAGATAAATCTATCACCAAGGACATATCCTATTGCTATAAAGGCCAGCTAGCTGTGGACACCTTGTTATCCAAAGCTACAAGGTTAGATATCAACCCAGAGGAAGAGTCATTGGTGAACATCATGGGCTCCTTAGTGTTTAGGAGTCAAGGAAGATTATAGTGGAAAACTTCTTGATTGCCCTACTTTAAAGCTTTAGCAACTGGCTTAGGAGATGTTGTTTGAGAGGGTGAAGAAATAGGAGCTACTACTCTTTCAGTATGAGCCGCCTCCAATAGTGGGTGGGTATAAGGAGTAGTATCCTGAGTCACTATAGTGTCATTTTGCTCTAAGCCCTCTAGTCCTAGAGAAGGGGTTGGTAGAAAAGGAAGAAACTTGTTATTAAAGGATCTAGTAGACCTGTCTAGTCCCATGAGTTCCTAATAATCTCCTATTAAAAATGTCTTACTAGTCACTTGCCAAACTTAGCCTTAATGTCTAGGAGCCAATTTCTACTAATAAAAAACACTCAAGACATCCTCAACCAGTTATTCCTGCTAATCAAGTTTCAAAATAGAAATGCTATCAGGTAAAGATTGATTTATCTTAGTTCCTCTGTATACTCGAGTAAAATCGATATGGGTCATGAATACAATCACTTCATCTAAGTATATTAGCCTACTAATGTAGCTGGCCAAGTAGCTAATCCTCATAGTAGACCAATATTATAATGGAATATTATGAAAATTAACTCAAATGGAAATGTGCTACAATTTCATAAACTCTAAACTCGTACCTGGTTGCCATTGCTGCAAAAATATAGGCTTAATCAAAATGAGTCAAGGACCATCTTCCATAGTTCTTTGAAGGCCTTAATCTATGGAGAATTTAAACAAGTAAAGATCCTGCTCATTTACCAGCACCTGAGTCATTCCATACAACTAATGTTTGACTACCCAGTTCTTTATCAATTGGAATGCTAGGCATTTATCTTGGAAAAACCCAACTAGATACCTCGTTTATTTAGCTACACCCTATTTAAAAATCTCGAAAGGAGGCATTACCAATCCTGCACCTACGCCTTCAGCCAGTGATAAAAACTAGAGGTGGTCCATTAAAATTAAATCACCAACCACCTAATTGTAAGAAAGTTTATTTGGAATCGTGGTACCCAATAAGGGAGTCAACTATTAATCAGATGAAGAAGGCGTTGTTGGACTTACCACTAAAGCTGAATCAGGAACATTCTACCGAGAGCCCAATAAAGCTGGGAACTCCCTTGGAGATGGGACAAACGGCTCCATTAGAGCCTTGCTAATTAACCAGACAAGGAAAGGAAGGGAAAGACAAAACTAGGGATTGAAGCGACATCAGGTCGAGAAGGAGACCCACCCGAGAACTCACTATCTCGAGACCACTCAAAAGGAGGAGGGGGAGCAAAACCCTCGAACATTATAAGTGGTAAGCTTCTCAGGCAACCTGTAAAGAGATGTCGGAGGACTTGTAAAGAGATGCCGAAAGAGCTTCTTTAACTCATTTACAAGCGTAAGATGTTGACAAGTTTATTTATAATCATAATATTACTTGACTAATATTTGAAAATTAATTTTAACTATCATTTGCACTTAGTCAAAGATTATCATAAATTGGTTTAATTGATGATAACATAACATTATACCTTTAAATTATTTAAGCTAATAAATTCATGAATAATTTAAATTATGTTTATATAGTTTCTGATACCAACAAATCACCAATTAAGTGATCCCTAATCATAGTAAAATAAATAAATTCTTATATAAAATATATTGGAGATTCTACTTGTGAAGAGCACCTTTAGAATCACAACATATAACTTTTTAAAAAATTTGTTGATAGTATTTCACATAGAATCCTCATATCCTTCATTGAATTCATTCTTTCAGATATCCATACATTCACTAACAAATCTCCATATTTTAACTTAAAAGATTTTGTATTGGCACAACAAAACTAAAATAAGAATTAAATGCAATTTTAACTGACAACTATAGCTCCACTAATATAATTTTATTTAATGAGGTATATTGATTGTATGTAAGGTGTAATTGTCTTATAAACTTCTTTAGACGAATGATGTGATCTGAATTGTAAAAGCAAATGTCTTATAAAGCATGCTTTTAAAATAAATATATACACTGAACCAACATGCTAAATAATATACTCTTAACGTATTCTTAAAAAATCATTATCATGTATAATTAATAGCGGAAGGATCAGACACTTCATGACTCTAACGTGTTGGCTGATACTCCATGGATGAGTATAAGAAAATTTCTATCAACTCCAAAATATTCAAATACAAGGGACGTAAAATCAATGGGGACGGTGCTGAATTAACACTGAGGTGACATGAAATGTCATTGCAAAAGAAAACAAAAAAAAAACGATGGAGCTTGCGACGACGCTCGTGGGAATGATCTTCATGTCTACCAATATATTGACAAAAAGAAGCTGCCTAATCAATAGATTAGGGGTTGTTCGGTAATGCTGCCCCTTTTTTTTTCCTAACTTATGTTTTTTAAATATAAAAATTAATAAAAATAATGCATAAAAATATATATAGATCGATGAAAATAATATAAATTAATTTATGTGTTTCGAAAAATAAAAATAAAAATAAAACCTAAACCTAAGATTATTCCCCAAGTACGAACAGAAAATTTTACATCGACCTTTATTACCTGTTATCCATACATCTTGCGCGCGGGCCTCTTTACAATCGTGCCTTTTGTCATTGAGAAACATTCTTCAACCCCTTTTCATTATAGATACTGAATTATTCTTGAATTTCTATAAAAATTTAAATAAATTTATAACATTTATAGCATATACTTTAATATTTCATAATAATATTTGTTCACAAAATAGCATTTATTTAAGGTGATTTTTATAATTAAATTGAAATTATCCACCTTATATGGAGATTTATTTATACTATAAAAATTTATGAAAGTATTATTAAATTTTAATATACTTTAATGTATTGTTGAGCCTTAATATGATTGTTAACATAAGATTAATATATTGAAGTCATAATGCTAATAATTTATAATAAAAAATTAAAACAATAAATATTAATATGTACTTTGTTTACCATTTAATTTAAAAAATTAATAAATTATCATGCAGATTTTTAACAGCATTTTATTTTGTGAACTTTGTAAAGTTTATATTTCAGAAATGGGTTAGAATAATTTTAAATTAAAGATTTATAATTTTATAATAGTCTCATACTTAAAATAAAATCAGTATGAGTTGTTAATTAATAATGTATTTGAGTAAATATAATTACATCCATTTATGTTTATTAGACATCCTAAATATATTGTCTTATGATGATTCATTTTTTTCAATAAGATATTAACCTAGAAGTTTCGAACTCTGAACATCCAACATGAATAATTATATCAATTGTAGATTGGTGAAACTACATGTGTCACACAATTTAACATAATAGGTCCCTACCAACAAATGAAAATAAAAACAAATGTTGTGATCCC
>JAOXYD010219873.1:0-19136 GCA_028565735.1 Pinacopodium congolense
TCAACAAATAGCTAAGATCTCTCTTCAACTAATTGCAAAAACCTGAATATGTATGTGTCTATTAGAAGCCAACTCTCATTGTACTATCTAACACAAATGCCCAAACTCACCCTCTCGGTCTATTGTAAGGTATAAGATCAATACAAATTCACAAACACCTATTCATTAAATCAAAAAGCAATAGTTCCACAAACTAGTTCAAGAACAACTTCTATAAAATATTTAGCCACTCATATTAATAAAATATTCAACCACGTCTAAAATATCCCAAGCATAAGACATAAAAATAAAATAAAATAAAATAAAAGATATCAGAAATAAATAAATAAAATGAAATAAAAAAACTCCTAAACTTGGAGTAAAAAAAATAGTGGCTTTGCTTCATATGGAATACTCTCTTGAAGACCCAAAATTTGCTTCTTCTCCAATCTGTCCGCTGCTCTCTAATAATTCTCCGCCTCCCTCCTCGTTTCTGTCTCTCGAATTCCCCTTACTGTTTCTGTCTGTCTTAATTTTTTAAATTCTGTCCAAGTCCCCTCTAGGTCTGCATTTCTGTTCTTCTTATTTCTCTTTAGGGCTGGCTGCTGGGCTATGAAGAGGACTGGAGCCTGCTGGGCTGGCAGAGGAAGGAGAGCTGCACACGACCCACGCGCGTCTGGCCTGGAGGAGCTGTTGTAGCTGGGTCTAGGGAGGAGGAGCTGGGCTGCTAGGTCCATGGAGGAGATTTGCTTCTGTCTGGAGGGCTTGGAGGCTGTAGTTAGCGTGGGCTGGAGGCGCGCTAATGCGGGCTCGCTGGGTCGTGCGTCGGGCTGGTCTGGGGCTTCTCGTGCTGGCCTGGCCTAGAGACCGGCCTACTCTACTACGGCTGGACTGGTCTTCTGCGTTGAAGGTTGGTTAGGGCAGCTTGCTGGGCTTTGATCGGCTGGCCTGAGACTTGACTTCTGGCTGGTGCTGGGCCGAAGGGCTCTGGGCTGCAGCTGGGTTTTCTTTCTCTTTTCTTTTCTGATTTTTCTATTTTTTTTTCTTCTTTTTTTTCACTATAAAATTTTTTTAAAAATAAATTCACCTACACAATAAATAAATACACCAATAAAATTTAATTCTAACCCAACATTAATAATTAAATAATAAATAAAACACAAAACATAAATAAAAACACTTAAATAAATAAAACTTACCCTAAATTAACACTAAACACAAACAAAATAATAATTAAAATTATACTAACTAAAAACACATAAAACAAATATTAAAACACAATAAAAACAATATATTATGCAATAAACACATGCACAACACTTAGAAAAACACATACAAAAACCCAATTATCAGATTGCATTTTTAAAATTTGAAATTCATTTAGTTTAAACTCATTTGTTGTCATGCCTCAAATCTGTCCAAATTTGAATTATTATCATTCAATCTAAATTTTTAGTGCTTAAATATAATTTTATTGCTTAAAAATCATCATACACATTTTTCTTAAGGTCTCAAGATTGTACTAGAGATTTTACTTCAGATTTTAAGAACTTTAATTGATGATTGCATCTCTAAGAACACATTTTACTAAAAGTTGTCTCTAATGCCTAGTTTAGGATTTAAGGGTTTTTATGTCATTTTGTCTCCTAAATGACTAGATATGTCTCCCAACAGCTCTAAATCCTTTCCAACCCTATAATTAGGATTCTCAAATAATTTTAACAGATCTTGATGCTCATGAAAAAAGTTTACAAGCTAAAATTCTCAAGAACTTTAAAGTTGTCCTGATTTTTGCTCTTCATTGGTTCATCTTTAGTTCTCTTGTTTTATTTTGTTTCTGTCTCATTTTTAGAGGTGAAAAATTGATGTTCTTAGTTTGTTTCAATACTAAAGAGTTTTAATTTGCATTTATAGGGTTGAATTTCATTAGGTATAAGCTTATATTCATACATATATTAAAATTCTTTCTGCACTTTGTTTTTTGCACTTTCTATTCTTATTTTAATCACAATTTTTGCTACCTTATTCTATTTATGGGTATGAAGAATTACTACTGGCTGTTTGTAAAATTTTTAAGAAATTTTTTGAATAAGGTTTTAAATTTAGGGTGCTTATTCCACTTTATTAAAGCTTATATTCACACATATATCAAAATAATTTTTCCACTTTTTGTTTTCACATTTTCTATTTTTGCTTTATTCACAATTTTTACTGTATTAATTTCTTTCTAAAATTGTGAAAAAATTTTATTAATTTTTTTAAATGTCCAACAGTTTGAAGGAATAATTTATTGAATATTAGAAAGCTTATTTCGTTGTTTTAAAGCTAAGGTTTTCATATACATCAAAACTTTTTTTGTTTTGGTTTATATTCTGTAGTCTTCAATATTTTGGTTTTAATTAGTTTTTGGGTGAAAAAATGTATTGTTTATAATTGGTTTAAAGTCTTAGGATGTTGCTAGTATTTTGTTTCTGACTTTTAAGCCATTAGATTATGTGTTTGAGCATAATTTTGCTGGTTATCTCAAAGCTATCTAGGTTTGAAAGTTTCTGTTATGTTCTTGATTTTAAACCATTTTGTTGATGCTCTAAAATTGTGTTTATTATTGATATTTTTTACAAACTAATATAGTAATGTTGTAATAGGTTTGGTCTATTGATTGAGTTCTAATTATTTGGTTAAACACGTTTTTTTATAGGCTGGAATATTTAGACTGCACTATTTTGATAGATTGTGTGCATCTTGCTTTAATATGATTTTTAATGCTATAATTTCGCTTTTTGCTGCTTCAAATTGATTATGTATGATCTATTGAGGTGTAGTAAAAGCTTTTAATAATTTTTGTTTGCCTCTTAAAGTTTCATAATTATTTTATGTTGCATGAGCTTTAGTGAAACTTCATAGAAGGTGTGGTTTTGTTACTAATTTGACGGATGTGAATTTTTGCAGCTATTAATTGAGTTAAGGGCTACTCTCTACCATTAAAATGATTTTTGATTAGTTTCTTTTAGCCTGTATAAAAGAATATTTGAATTGCATTAATATTTTATTATGAATTGGATTGTTTAGGCCTTGTATGTGCATTAGATATTACATTAGGCATAAGGACTGCATTAATTGGACCTGAACCCCTTTCTTCAATTGATTTTAATCAAGTTTTATTAAGCTATATAAGCTTGTGTTAAAGCCTAAAGGAGATTGTTTAGGGGTTGTCTTTGTGGACAAATATTGTAAAGTTTGGAAGTGTTGGAAGGGTAACTTTTCACCCATTAGAAAGTAAGATTGATAAGTTCCTCTTAACCCTTATAATTCAAGGTTATGTATAGTTTTCTCTTGACCTTAAAACAAATTTGTGTTTGGTTACTTTTCACCCTATAGTAAGATTGTAAAGGTTCCTCTTGGACTTGTAATCAAGATTCTGTAGGTTCCTCTTGCCCTTATAATCAAGTTTATAAAGGTTCCTTTTGGCCTTATAATCAAGATTACTGTAAAGGTTACTCTTGGACTTATAATCAAGGTTATTGTAAGGGTAACTCTTTGCCCATTTAAGGTAATATTAGTATAATAGTGAATTTCCAATAAGTATTAGGAGAGAGGACGTAGTCTATCTTTGGGGTAGGCAAACCTTTATAAATCATGGTGTTCATCTCTTCCTTATCTATTTAAAATTTTAAACTTGTGTTTGATTTATTACTGATTAAGTTTGATTAATATTGTCATAAAATTGGCATTCCATTTTGGTTAAATTTTGGTTTAGGTATTTCATTTAATTTAAATTTGCCTAAGGTCTTAAAAGTGTTTTAATTTGTAACGAAAATTTTAAACACCCAATTCACCCCCTTTTTGCATGCCATAAGGCTTAGAAGTGGTATCAGAGCTTTGGTCTCACATTTGCATAATTTCTAACAAAATTGTAAGTAAAGATTACAAATGAAACTTTGTTTTGGTCAAGAGAGTTTGTCTATTCATAGGCCACCAATCTTTTATGGTAATGATTTTCTTGAATGGAAAATTAGAATGAAATTCTTTCTTATTGGTCAAGATTTTTATTCATGGGATTTTATTTCAAAAGACCTTCATGGTTTTCAAATAAAGAAAAAATTGTTTCCTTAAATGAAAAAGCCATGCATATTATACATAATGCATTAAATAAGAGCATATTTGATAAAGTTTCTATGTATTCTATGGCTAATAATGTTTGGTATAGATTAGAAAAAAATTTTGTAAGTGGAAATGAAGAAGAAGAAGCCAAAGAATAATTCATGAAAGTGGAGGAACACAAAAGGAAAAGAAGTAGTATAAAATGAATGCCTAGTAATTTTTGTGGAAGAGGCTCCGTCATCATCAAAAGTTCAAAAGAAAAGTAATAAGATACGTTCTAGCTCTAACTCTAATGATGATGAGAATAATTCTTCAGAAGTAGGTTTAAACTATGATTAATTAGTTAGATGTTTGGAACATGCTACCATAAGAAGGAAGAAGTTATCTTCCAAACATAATGATTGTAAAAGGTTGTTGGATGATATTAGATAATAAAATGAGAACTTAAAGAATGATTTACATTCTTTAGAATCTAACAATGTGAATGTTGCTTCAAAAGAATATGTTCTTGAAAATGATAGATTAGTGAATGTAGATAAACATTTGAAGAAGGATTTGGATTATTGCATGCATAAGAACAAAAAATTGAAAATTGAATTGCACGATATGATAAAATCTAAGAATACATGCATGCTATAAATTGATAAATTCAAGCATGAAATAAATTTTGTGATATATTCTAAGAGTGTGAATGTTGGCATGCATAACGATGAGTATAAGTTGATGCATGAAAATGAACCTTTGAAAAATGAAGTGGAAGTCCTCAAGGAATCTTTTTCTAAATTCACAAAGGGTAAAGAGAAGTTAGATTGCATATTGGGATGTTAAAATAGCTCCAATAATAAACAAAAGTTTAGGTTTGTTGATTAAAATGTTTCTAAGGATGTCAAAACCATTTTTGTTAAAGGCAAGAACTTAGAAGATGAAATTTTGCTTACTCCCTCATTTTGTAATGATCCATCATCATCAAAAGCTCATACTAGGCCATCTTTTAAGAATGTTACATCTTCACCAAAATTACATGCTAGGAAGAACAATCATGCATTCATATATACATCTAAATCAAAAGTTAGGAAAGATGTGCATGCAGGTAAAAAAAAAGCATAAGTTCTTTAAGAAAGCACAACCATCGAATTATGTTGCATTTTTTTCTCAAACAGGGCAAAGAGGTCCTAGACCTTCTCATGTTTCTAATGTTAATGTGAATAATCCTATGATTGGATCATACGTACATTCTAGGAGGCAACTTCAAAAAATAAGGGACATGCATACATTTAGGCCTTATGATAATTATCTTATGTCTCTACATTCATATACTTATCGCAAACAAATTGTTAAGACTAGAGGAATTTATAAATCACATCGTAGAAGGCCATATCATCAAGAAAATAATATGCTTAATGTTAGGCCTCATTTCATACAATTTAGGCCAATAAACTCACATGGACCTCATATGTATTCCCATACATCTAGAAATGTTTCTAATACTCATTCTAGGCCATCAAGCATGTTTCATTCGATTTATAGGCATAAATTTAATCAAGGAAGTACATTTAGAGATGGAAGATCAAGAAATGTTTTATGTCTCATGTTAAATAAAATGACTTATTTCATAAGCATAATGGCATGATGCATTCTCATAAATCTCATATACATGATTATCATCTTAGGATAGTTAATTTTGATATGAGAAATGCATTTAGGCATTAAGATCATATGTTTAATAACCATATGCATAAAGTTACTTATGTGTGTAATTTTTGTGGTAATGTTGGACATTTAGAAAGTTTCTATTTTATTAAACAAAGAATGTTTAAGAAACATTTAAAGGTTTGGGTTAAGAAAGGTCTTAAAACTAACCCCCAAGGACTCAAGTTAATATGGGTACCTAGACAACATTAGGTTTTTTTTTTGTAGGTTAACATTTATTGGTACTGAATTGGTGTCAAGCTAGGAAGTAAGAGGAAGTGGTATCTATAAATTGAAGTGGAATCTAGAAAGTTCACCAGGAAGGCCTCACATGAGATTATCGAGAAGCTTATTGTTCAACCAAGTGAAGAGTTAAAGGATTTGGAATCCAATGGTGATGCAAAAGGAGGTATTCGTATATCCTTAACTGATATTTATAGGTTGACTTGATTTTTAGACATATATGTTATATTTGAGAAAGTTGGCCTTACTATGAATGTTTTAGATTAAAAAATAAATTTATATGTTTAGGGGGAGCCATTTCATGTTTAGTATTAAGGTCACTATGCATTTGCATATCTTTTTTAAACTAGCATATTTTTTTTAATTGTTTCATTTTTTAATAGATGCATTAAATTAATTTTAGCATATTACTTGTTTTGAAAATGATGCATTAAGCATATTTCGAAAATGTTTGTTGAAATTAGCATCATATTTTATTTTTTCAATTGGTATCATATTTCTAAATTTTCAATTGGTACCATATCTTTGAATTTTAAATTGGTATCTTTTCTTACATTTGGTATCAATTGGCGTCATTCTCTTATAAATAGTATTAATACTCTCGAATTTTACAATTGGTATCACCTTTTTACAAATGTTTATCATATTATTTTTACAATTAATAATCATTTTTTACAAATGATTATCAGAATTTTCAATTAGTATCATTATTTACAAGTTGGATCATTTCTTTTCAATTAGTATCACCTTTGAAATTATGCATATTCTTGAAAATTTTAGTGATGAGTACTTTCTCCTTAAATGATTAAAGTGTTGAAGTGCATAAATTTAGGAGGAGTATTTCATTTTGACATTTTTCAAACGGTTTTGCATGACTTACGAAAAGTTTACATGTTATTGGTGCATAATGTTTGTTTAGAATGCAAAATATGCATGAACATGCTTTTCATGTGAAATATGCATAACATATAGTTTAGGTGCAAAATATGCATAACCTGTGATTTGGATGCATAATAGGTATTTAATGAAAGAATATGTCTTCTTAATGTATAATATGTGCTCTTGGTGTACAAAGGTGCATCACATGTGTTTTTTATGCAAAAGTTGCATAATGTGTGTCTTTGGTACATAAATATGTATAATACATGTTTTTCATGCATTTTGTGCATTATGTAGAAAAACGTGAATTCTTAAACCATAATGATGCATAATATGTTTTTGATGATTAATTTTATGTATTCTTCCCTTTTTACATACGTAATTGTTATTATAATGCATAATTTCATTCATTTAAGGGAAACATCATAATTGGTATTTTTTAAGATGTATGCACGAAGGGGGAGCAAGTTTTAAGAATTAATTACAATTTGCATCCTTTTTTATGATGCCAAAAAGGATAAAAATTGAAATTAATTCTTAAAATTTATCAAAAAGGATGCAAATTTTAATTAATTCTTAAAACTTACTCCTAATGATGTAAAAAAGGATAAAAATTGAAATTAATTCTTAAAACTTAAGAAAAAGGATACCAATTGTAATTAATTCTTAAAACTTACTCCCGGTTAAAAAGGAGGAGAAAGATGTCTGATATTAAGGTTAAATATAAGTATTGGTACATGAAATGTGTTGCATATGTGTCTTATATTCTCTTAATATCACATGTTTTGTCAACACTAAAAAGGGGGATATTTTTGAACCAATAAGGTTCCAATCATCTGTTTTAATGATGAAAAAACATTATTCTCACTAAATTTGAAGTTTTTCATGCATTTATAAGCTAGATTAATGTTTAGAGTGCAAGAACTTTGTAGAGCTAAGGTAAAAGAGTTCAAGAGCTCAAGCATTGGATGATCAGAGATCAAAGGATAAAGATTGATGATCAAGAGAATGAAGACGAAGTTTAGATGAGTTTAACAAAAGGTCTTAAGTTGTAAGTCTTCTTGATCTTAATAAATGCTTAAAACGGGTTATCACATTTGAATATCATATTTGCACATTTGCATGTAGGATTTAAATTGTGAATTTAGTGGTTAACTGAAGTTGATTAGGGCATTGACATGTTTGGAATTGAATTAACATATAAGCTAAATATTGCATCATCAAGAAGTAATTTGATGAATTGTTTAAGTGTATGCCTCTTGAGGATTTTAAATGAATTAAATTATTGATTGAAGTTATTTATGTGTGTCTAAATTTTTTTAAATATAACTATGATGTGAATAGGAAAGTTTATAAAATGTTTGTGGAAAGGTTAAAGTTGTTAAAGAATGAAAATGTTTTATAATAAAGACTACTTATTACATTTTGATTCAATTAAATGTATTTATTAACTAAAAAAACCTTGATATTTGTTTTAAATCTCTTTGAAGTATTATTCAATGTTTGGTTAAAGTATGGATAGATAAGAATCATTTTGATCATTTTCTTGCATTTTTAAAATTGAAATTCATTTGGTTTGAGCTAATTTATCGACATACCTCAAATCTGTTCATATTTGAGTTATCATCATTCAATCTAATTTTTTAGTATTTAAATCTAATTTTATTGCTTCAAAATCACCATACACTTTTTCTTAAGTTCTCAAGATTGTACTAGAGTTTTTACTTCAAATTTTAAGCACTTAAAACATTGATTGCATCCCCAAGAACACATTTTACTCAAAGTTGTCTCTAATGCCTAGTTTATAGTTTAAAGGTTTTTATGTCATTTTGACTCCTAAATAGTTAGATATGTCTCCCAACTACTCTAAACCCTTCGTAAACCTATAATTGACACTCCCAAATAATTTTAACCAATCTTGATTCCCAAGAAGCAAGTTTACAAGCGGAAATTCTCAATAACTTCAAAGTTGTCCAAATTTTTACTCTTTATTAGTTCATCTCTATTTCTATTTTTTTTAAATTTGTTTCAGTCTCGTTTCTAGAGCTGCAAAATTATTGTTCTTAGTTTTTTTTAATACAAAAGAGTTTTTGTTTGCATTTATAGGATTGAATTTCATTAGGTATAAGTTTATATTCATACATGTATAAAAATATTTCTGAACCTTTTATTTATGTACTCTCAGTTTTTACTTTAATTACAAATTTTGCTATCTTAATCTATTTTTGGGTTTGTGAAATTAGTATTTTCTATGTGCCTAAGTTTTTAAGATTTTTTATAACAAGGTTTTATATTTATGGTGCTTATTTCATTTTATTAAAGCTTATATTCATACATATAGCAAAACTGTTTCTACATTTTTTATTTTTGCATTTTCTATTCTTGTTTTAATCATAATTTTTGCTATCTTAATTGGTATAAAAAATTTAAAAATTGTTATAATTTTTTTTAAATCTCCCGTAGTTTGATTGAACAATTTATTGAATTTTAGAAAACTTATTTCGTTGTTTTAAAGTTGAAATTTTCGTATGCAACCAAACTATTTATGTTTTGGTTTGTATTTTGTGGTCTTCTATTTTTTGGATTTAATTAGTTTATTGGTGTACAAATTTATTGTTTTCAATTTTTTAAAATCTTACGAGCTTGCTTGTATTTTTTTTCTAATTTTTAAGCCCTTATATTGTGTGTTTGAGCTAAATTTTGCAGGTTACCTCAAAGCTATCTAGGTTTGAAAGTTTCTATTTTGTTCTTGATTTTAATCCATTCTATTGACGCTCTAAAATTATGTTTATCGATGATATATTTTCAAAGTGATAGATTAATGTTGCAGTAGGTTTTTTGCGTTGATTGAATTCCATTTGATTGGTTAAACACGTTTGTTTGTAAATTGGAATATTTAGACTGTACAATTTTGACATATTATGTGCATCTTACTTTAATCTGATTTTTTGAATGCTATAATTTCATTTTTGTTGCTTCAAATTGAGGTGTATGGAGGATTCTAATAAATTTTTTTTGCCTCTTAAAGTTTCATAATTGTTTTATTTTGCATGAGCTTTAGTACAACATCATAGAAGGTGTTATTTTGATCCTAATTTGGGAGATTTCAATTTATACAACTGTTGATTGAGTTAAGGGCTACTCTTTGACATTAAGAAGAATTTTTTATAGGTTTCTCTTAGACTATAGAAAATAAGATTTGAATTGCATTAATATTTGATTGTGATTTGGATTGCTTTAGGCCTTATATGTGCATTAAACATTACATAAGGCATAAACATTGTATTTGCTACATTTGAACCCCTTTCTTGAATTGATTTTGATCAAGTTTTATTAAGCTATGTAAACTTTTGTTAAAGCCCAATGGAGATACTTTTAGGGGTTTTCTTTTTGGAAAAATATTGTAAAATTTGGAAGTCTTAAAAGGGTTACTCTTCATTGATTGGAAAGAAAGACTGATGGGTTCCTCTTGACCCTTATAATTCAAGATTGTGTATAAGTTTGTCTTGATCTTAGAACAATATTGTGTTCAGTTACTCTTCACCCTAAAGTAAGATTGTAAAGGTTCTTCTTGGCCTTGTAATCAAGATTTTAGAGGTTCCTCTTAGCCTTGTAATCAAGATTGTAAAGGTTCGTCTTGGCCTTATAATCAAGATTGTTGTAAAGGTTCCTTTTAGCCTGATAATCAAATTATTTTAAGGATTACTCTTCTTCTATTTCAAGTAAAATTGTTATATTAGTGAATTTCCAATAATTAGTTAGAAAGAAGACATAGTCTATCTCTAGGTAGGTGAACATCTATAAATCGTGGTGTTCATCTCTTCCCTGTCTCTTTATATTTTTGCGCTTGTGTTTGATTTATTATCAATTAAGTTTGATTAATATTGTCATAAGAACTTTTATTCCATTTAGGTTGAATTTTAGTTTAGAGATTTCATTTAATTAAATTAGCCTAAGATGTTAAAAGTGTTTTAATTTACAAAGAAAATTTAAACACCCTGTTCACCGCCTTTTGGGTTCCATAAGGCTTACAAAGTGATCTTGCCAACCAACAGTATTGGTCCCCATATACCAACGTACTACATCAAAGAAAAGGACTAATACGAAAATCTCCAATCTATCGTAAAAATTCAGTGAACCCACTATATATCGTTGGCAACCACATTTTCCAGCAGAATTTTTCACATTTACAACTTGTCTTCTTCTTTAATTAGCAATTGATCTTTCCTTATAAGTAGAGGGTGTCTCTAGGTTCCAGAACAAGTATCTTAGGATCAAAAAACGATCTTTTTGTTCTATTTTTATATTAGTTTAGTGTTTAGGTTGTTTTTATTTCAATCTCTAGTAAATCATGTTATAAGTTATTTGTAGTGGATCCAACAGAATACTAACGTGGTTTAGTGCTAGATTATCATATGATAATCTTATTTGTTGATATCTAAACTCTTAATCTTGTGTATTATTGTGGTTTTTATGAATGAATCAAGTTTTATGTTGTTTAAGTTGTTTATTTTGTAATCTTTGATTAATTTCTATGCTTAATGTTATTTTTCAGTTTAGTTGGGTTGTTAAATGTTTTTAATTGATGCTTAATGATGTTGATTAATGATTAATGCGTGATTAGTAAGTTAACTATTGTTTATGGAAAGCTTAATGTTCTTCCTAAACTGATCACTTAAGATATTGTCATCAAATAATCTAGGATCCGAGAAACCTACCATGTTTGTTAAAAAAATCAATAGACAACATGGTTTAAATTAATGAAATAAGCAAACATTGGTTAATCATGAGGAAGTTAGTCTAGAAATAAGAAATCTTAGGACTAGATTTCTTGAGCTTTAGGCTCTAAGTCTAATGCACAACTAAACTTTAGGATATGACTAATAGAGATAAGCTAGTTTTATAACGATAGTGCTCTCTTGGTCTAGTGAAGATACCCTAGGTTTAGCATCACTAATCCATCAATTAAATCATCAACCAGCAAAGCTTTAATTGAATAATTTAGGATAAAACCATTGATTGGAAGTTTTCTAGGTTTTCTAGGTTAGTTTTGTAATTTTTTTTAATTTTTTAATTTATAAAACCATAATTATCTAGATAGTTGTAATTTGATTTACCTAATACTTGCATACACACTTCCTCGTGGGTTCAAAATTCAGAGTTTTAAATATACTCCGCCATAATACTCGTTATGACCGGTGTACTTGCCAAAAATTTGGTCTCAAATTATATGGGAATTTATGCGTTAAAAGATATATTTATTTGAACTAATTTTATGTACGACCGATGATTTCAATCAAGTTTTTGAATCTGGGTTGTTAAAGGAATTGTCATTAATGACATTATCCTTATGTGGCTTCCTAGGATGGCATTTAGAGTTGTATTGAAAATTATTTGTTGCCATCTCTTCATTCAGATTATAAGCTTTCTCTAAAGTCTTTTTCATAAAACTTCGTCTAGAGACAACATATATGGTGTAGCAAGTATAAGGTGCAAGGCCAGTATAAAAAATATAAAATTGTTTCCATGTACTAAGATCATGGCTAGGACACTTAACTAAAATCTCCCTAAATACACTTAACTAAAATGTCCCTAAGCTTTTCTTAGGCTCATATGAACCTTTAACTTCTTATGGAACAAACAATTGATCTCAATTTTCATCTTTGTGATCTCGACAAGTGAGAAAAAACTAGCAACAAAGAGCTTTAATAAGTCATCCCATATTGTAATGGAACCAGGTGTATGGGTGTTTACCCAGCCTCTAGCTTTATCTTTATGGGAAAATAGAAAATTGATAAGTTTAATCACATCCTCAAGCACCCCATTGCTCCTAAAAAGATCACAAATATATAAGAAATTTTGTTAAGTGTTCATTAGGATCTTCTAAGACTAAACCACCAAAATTTAAACCTTAGACAATAGAAATCATATCATGTGTGATTTCAAAACTATTTGAGTTGACCCTAGGTTACACAGAGCTAACCACAGGTCTTCCTCTATTTCCTAAAGCTAAATCCTTCACAGTTAGTTGTCTAGCTACTTCCTGATGACTCTCATCTAAGTATTCTCATGGCTCCATTTCTAAATCAAAAGATTCCTTGCTAGAAGTTTCTACTCCTATAGTTTTAGCTATGCTCGCTTGAGATTCTTTCTTTTTCTTATAAATTGTTCACTAGAGGTCCCGATGAAATTCAATTTTTTCAGGTTCTTGTCCCCGTGCAAGAATACAAAATTAAAAAAGCAATAAAATTAAAGAAAAATAATAACTAAGAAAACATATAACAAGAAACAAAACATAAATCAAATAAAAGAAAATTTAAAAAATATAAAATATTAATAAGTTTAGAGTAATTAACACCAATTAATTCCTAGTATTGAAATTATGTTGGATCCCTGGTAACGGTGCCAAAAAATGTCATTAGTTGTTAATTTAGTCTAAATTATTCAAAGTAATTATCAAATTAAGCAATTAAAGCCCACTTCCCTTAAATAATGACAAAACCAATTGTTTGGAAAGTATAATGGTCAAAAAGTAATAAGGTCGAGTATTTTAGATCAGAATTATCGTCCCATGGGGAAGTAACTTTTCAAGTGTGAAGTCACTTGTATCAAAACTAAATTGAATGAATAAACTAACTAAAATTACCAAAGTAAGTTAAAAGTTCCAAGTTATGCAGGTTGACTAAGAATGAGCTCAAGGATTGCTTATATGGATTAAATAACTAAGGATTTGGCTTTCAATGTTCTAAATGAATTTATTAAGGATTATGAGGCTTTACCGAGGATATCTTTACTAATTTAAGACAAAGTTATAGTCAAGTTGATGTGTTTTCTCTATCTATCCTATTATATGGTTTGGTCTACTCATAGATTTAGGAAGTAGGCTTGTAGTGTAAAAAGCTTAACCGAAAAATTCCTTATTTTCATATGAAAGCCTCAAAATTAATTGAAAAATGGTCATGTACTGATTTAAATCATGCTTTTAATTTATTTTTCTAATGATTAACGTAGTTGGTTGCGGTTCCTTAACTATCTTTCAATTTTATTTTGAGCGAGCAAGTTAAGACAAGCTTTAAACATTCAAAATAAACAAATGATAGCCTAAAAACATGCATAACTAGGCTAGAAATAATCTCAACCACTCATTTGAATCAAAGAACACATCATATTTATCATAAACATTGTATCCTTAAATATGTAAAACAAATAATGGGTTACAAAAGATAAATGAGTTTTAAAAGCATTAAATATTGATACAAACACATTCACTGAATCATGTTTTCAAGCTCTTGTAATCCTTAAAAAAATCTTAAATCTATAAAACATAAATAAAAAACGATGAACACAAGAAAATAAACCTAAAAGTTTAGAGAATATGAAAATCTGATCTAATAATGTGTTCTCTCACTTTCATCATGTTATAAATGCCTTAAGAACATCAATTTATATGTCCTTTAGAACTGGCTATAACTTGGTGTATGTTAGAGTTTTTTTAGTCAGAAAACCAATTGGAGATTCACTACTTCCTACTTAAGTGACGCTTGAACTAGACATAAATGATGTTGATTAAATACCTGCGTTCAACTCCATATCCAGACTTAAAAACAAGACTGTAGAGATTTAAATGGGGATTGAACAGTTCATATGATGAAGTTTAAAAACTTTATTTTTTTATTTTCTCATTTTTTATGGTTTACTTTTCAATTTAGGCAATTTAAAATATAAATTAAATAATCAAACATCAACATAACGTTTAATTTACATTAAAATACCATAAAAATATTATAAAATGAACATATATCAACTTCACATGCCCAATATATGTACCTCGAAAATTTAGCTTTGTCATTAGGTTTGCTAGCATATCTCGTGTAGATATTTATTTCATATTCTCTTATCATCATGTAATTATATTTTTCACATAATTGTACTTATTATCTATATACTTTCTTTTACAATGGAATTTGTCATCATTAATATGAGCAGTCACTTCTTAACTATTACAATTGATTCTCACTATATTATGATCACTTTTATTTATTCCATAATTGGTGGATATGTCACTGATCACTAAATAATTTTAAAATACCTAACTAACCTACTTTGTGGTAGGGCAAGTCTGGGTTAATCCTATAGAGAATTGGTTGCGTTCTTCAACTATTCCTAATATTGCATAAAATAAAAAGAAAATAAAAAAATATCTATTTGTAAAGTAATTAAATAAACAAAAAGACAATTAACAAAATAAAATTGAACAAAACAAGAAAGAAAATAAAAACAATGAAAAACCATGTATAAGATATTATCCGAATTCATAAATTAAAATCAATCATTGAAAATATAAAGATTATTTTATGCCTAAGATGCTAGCCTATATACACAAGCAAGCTCTTGTATCCTAAGTTTCTCCATGTTTAAATAAGTCCTATACAATAGAAAAAAAACCTCTAATTGTGCAACAACCTAAAACGAGCTCTCCAGATTTATTGGCACGACAGCATTAAGAACTAAGGAATAAATATTTTACTCTATAATCTCACAAGCTCAGACCATGTAACATTAATAATTAGAATTGTAGGTTAAATGATTAAGTTTACTTACAAAATCGATTAACCTATTGCCATTTATGGATTTTGCTAATGAAAATTACAAATCAAAAGCTAAAACCTAGCATTTAAACTAGAAATCACTAATAAGATGGCCAATCCTATCAATAATTCCTAATTCATGGAATTAATTCGGGATTGTAGTTCAATCCTAGTGGAAATCACAATTTACATTTAAGACCCATTCTAATTCTCAAAGTTATAATGCATAAATCTATCAAATATCTTTAACCCAAAGGAAAACTAAGCTAACATAACAAAAAAAAACTCTTCTAAAATTAAACAAACTAGAACTGAAAATGCAAAAAAGTAAGGAAAATAAGGAGAAAAAGTTTCGAAATTTAAGGAACTATTATTAATCTATAAAAAACTTAAGATTAAACAACATTTGAAAAACCCAAATGAAAATAAAATGAAATTTATAAAATAGTAGCTAAAATGTGATTAAACTAGAGTTCAACACCTAATCTAATTAATATAACGAAAGAACATGAAAAAAAGAAGAAAAGAACATGAAAACCTAGGCAAAACCTCAGGAAAAAACTAAAAAAGTAAAAGGCTATCTAAGTGGAACCTAAAACTGTCTAATATATGCCTCAATCTTCTATTTATAGTCCTCTTTAGGGTTCTGGTTCATTTGGGAAGTGAAATGTCAAGGTTTCCCTTGTTTTTATTCCTTTCATGTATGCTAAATGGCAATTGAATAAACTTCAATGGTGCCATATTTCATCAACTATTAAAGTACCTAAAATTCACCCTTTGTCAATGGTTCTTGGATTTTCAATAGAGGCCTCATCTTACTCATTTTTTCTCCCATTCTTCTCTAAACTTCTTCCTTTCAACTTGTATTTATGTTCCATGATTAATATGCAGGTAAATTTAATATTAATGCAAAGTAATAGGGATGAAATCACATTGAAACTCATATAACAGTATCATAAAATGAATCCCTATGAAATGCCCCCACATTTGAACTATGGATTTTTCATCAAACAAAAACTAATTGATGCTTTTCATCTAATTAA
Source organism: Pinacopodium congolense (assembly GCA_028565735.1). NCBI lineage: Eukaryota > Viridiplantae > Streptophyta > Magnoliopsida > Malpighiales > Erythroxylaceae > Pinacopodium > Pinacopodium congolense. The sequence goes on from JAOXYD010219873.1 coordinate 16,523, forward strand.
CAATCCTTATGGAATCAATATCCGTTCTTAACTACAAGTGATGACCTCTATACTTGCAATTTTGAGCGTAAAACTAATGAGTTTGGTTTTGCAATTGCTTTGTTTAGCATCTTATTTAGTTTAGGTTACTTTGATTTACGAGTTTTGATACTTTTTCTGGTTTTTTTGCAGGTGCATGAACACAAGGAGTATGCGAAGGTCTACTGAACTTAATGAAGTGGAGTTACTAGATATAATAAGGCAGGAACCAGAATTAAGAAAAGGAAAGCACCAAGAAAATATACAAAGAAATATGGTAAAAGAACAAGAACAAGGGGGAGCTGAGAGAACACTGATGGATTTTATGAGGCTAGGTTTCAACCTTCAAGGAGTTACAAGGCCTGCGGTTCAAGTAAACAACTTTGACATTAAGCCTGCACTCCTCATCATATTTCAGAGTAGTTTGCAGTTTTATGGATTACCTAATAAAGATCCTAACACCCATCTAACAAATGTTTTTGGAGATTTGTGATACTTTCAGGTTCAATGGAATGTATGATAATGTTGTGAGGCTTAGATTATTCCCATTCACTTTGAGGGATCGGGCAAAGGCATGGTACAATTTACTCAGCTCAACTCAGATTACCACATGGGAGCAAGTAGCCCAAACTTTCCTTGCCAAATATTTTTCCTTGACAAAAACAATAAGGATTATCAACAAAATCACGGCTTTTCAATAACATGATCGGGGAGTTCTTACATGAAGCTTGGCATAGGTTTAAAGAGTTGTAAACAATCTGCCTATACCACAATCTCCCAAGATAGTTCTTGCTACAAACGTTTTATAATAGAGTTACTCAGAACATCAGGGGGACTATAGATGCAGCTGTTGGGGGATCCTTGATAAGGAAAACCATTAGGGTAGCTCATGAATTTTTGGAAGAGTTGGGAAGTACTAGTTATATGTGGTTAAGTGAGTGAAGTAGGTCGGGGCTAAAGGAGCAAAAAGGGATGATTCTAGTCAACTCAGTAATAGCACTACAAGCTCAGATTACGACCCACTCTAAGCAGTTCAACAATATATAAGGATCGTCTTCATCTTCAGTCAGAGCCATACAATTACAATGTGAGTTATATGGGCAAGATAATCATGATACAGTAGGGTGTTTCTTATTAAGAGCACCTGAACATTTTGTTGTCGGTCATTTATCTAGATTGTTTAAGGAAGTTATGAAACAAAGTGCTGAACATAACCTTAAAGAAATGTTTCTTGAGCAGCATTTATTGGCAATTAAGGATGACTTGCCTTGGTATGCTGATTATGTCAATTATCTAGTTGGCAAAGTTATTCCTTATGATTTTGCTTATAGAAAACAAAGAAATTTTCTTTCTGATATAAAGAAATTTCTTTGGTATGATGCATTCTTATACAAGATATGCGGCGATGGCATTATAAGAAAATGTGTGCCTAATGATGAAGTGCTTCCTATTTTAACTCACTGTCATTCAAGGGAAGTTGGAGGAAACTTCAGGCCAGCTAGAACTGCACATAAGGTTCTAGAATCCAGGTTTTGTTAGCCCAAATTATTTAAGGACACATTTAACTCTGTGAAATCTTGTGATAAATGCCAAAGAATGGGAAACATTTCTAGAAGACAACAAATTCCATTAAATACCATTTTGGTTTGTATGGTCTTTGATGTCTGGGCATTGTTTTTATGGGTCTGTTTCCTAAATCATTTTTCAATCAATATAGTTTAATCACAATCGATTATATAAGTAAATGGGCGGAAGTAGTTACCTTACCCACAAATGATGCTTAAGGGGTGGTAAAATTCCTCAAGAAGAACATTTTTACAAGATTTGGTACACCCTGAGCTATAATTAGTGATGGAGGATCTCAGTTTTGTAATTGGCAATTTGAATTCCTCCTATCCAAATACGATGTAAACCATAAAGTTGCTACCCCTATCATCCACAAACAAGCGATCAAGTGGAAGTTTCTAATCGAGAAATTAAAAGAATCTTATAAAAGTCGTAAATGCATCTAAAAAGGATTGGTATTTGAAATTAAATGATGCATTATGGGCATATTGTACTACTTTCAAGGTGCCCATTAGTATCTCTCATTCCTATTCTTCTTCGTTTCTCTTCCTTACCCTATCTTACTGCCTATGGCTTTTTTTTGCATTCCTTTGTCCCATTTCGTTTTTGTTGCTTTTTGCTCATAACCGCATTTCCTCCCTGCCTTTATTACTTTTCCACCATTTTCTTCCCAAAAAACTACTCTTTTCATATCCCCAAACATCCATAACATATAACTCCATTCTCAAACATTGTTCACCCATTCTTCTGCTACTTTTAATCTTTGATTAAGGGACTTTAACACACCATTATGTTCCTCCCTTAAGATCTACATTCCTATAACCATAGTTCATTTTTCAACGATTAAAAGTCTCTTCATCGCTAGAATATTGTCGTGATCATATTATTTTATAATTGTTAACTATTTCTTTAGTCAGGAAACATTTTATAGGCATTTTTTGAGACATTCTAACTGATAAGATTGAAATTTATTAAATTTTCAAATGCTTTTTAATGTTATTTCAATCTTATTTTATTGTTTAAATATTTA